>JAYMFT010170995.1:0-12229 GCA_038088735.1 Panulirus argus
CTCTCTCTCTCTCTCTCTCTCTCTCTCTCTCTCTCTCTCTCTCTCTCTCTCTCTCTCTCTCTCTCTCTCCTGGGTATCAAGAGAGTTAATGACCAAATATGATGAAGTATACTTTCATGGTTAGGTTAGGTTAAGTTACGTGACTGATCTACACAGAAATTACGCGAAGCAGCAGAAGGCGCGTTCTGAGGGTTCAGGGCTTATTGGCTGGAACTCATACAGACAACTCACTAGAGCAACGGCTGAAACAGTACCTGTAGGCCAGAGTGAGGACAGCAACATCACAGCGGACAGAGAGGAAAGGTTGGAGAGGTGATAGTAGGAGAGTGTTTATGGCAGAAGGCTTCCACTCTGGCTAAGGGAGAAGTTGAAGACGAGACACTCTATGGAATTGCTTTTGGGAAGCTGTTTATTGATTGTGTGTGGGGCCTCCAAGATAGCACAGAAGAAAGGGTTATGACCGACAGATTTTATGCTGTTGCATGTCGAATTGTAGTGTTTAGAGCTTTAGCACTTCCCTGCGGCTGGGGAGTATACGACCTGGCACTTCTTTTTCTATTCACTGCGGCTGAAGCATTCAAGACACGGTCCATTTATCTCCTCGTTGCAACTGAAATGTATAAGAATCTATCTCATTTTCATTTCAGAGCAGTTAGGGCGTATAGATACAGCTATCAATGCTTGTGGTGGCATCCTATGCATTGCTTCCATACACTGGTCGTTACATGTGAATATGTCGGGGAAACCTGTACGAGATTTGTGCCGTCTCGTTATGTAATGATTTTGAAATTGTGTCATTCTTACACGTCA
The DNA here is from genome assembly GCA_038088735.1 of Panulirus argus. Taxonomy (NCBI): domain Eukaryota; kingdom Metazoa; phylum Arthropoda; class Malacostraca; order Decapoda; family Palinuridae; genus Panulirus; species Panulirus argus. The sequence goes on from JAYMFT010170995.1 coordinate 811, forward strand.
ATAGATTTTAATGATGGAATCCATTGTTTGTCATATTTGCTATTGACAAAATCACTTCTATAAGTATGACAGCAATCCCTATATACATTTGAGATACATGCTCTCGGAGTACTTTATATACTTGGGAGCGGAACAGCATAATTTACAGTGTATGTAGCAACATAAGAAGTATTTCTTTTGGTTGATTGTACATCATCGTATTTAGATATATTATATTTAGATATAATTCTAGCTAACCGCAATAACAAATATATAGAGTTATTCTTTTATAGTAGAACATTTGAGAATATCCTACGTATACTGAGTGTATCTTGCATATTAAGATTACTGCAGCGAAAAGGTTAATGCTTTCAACTAAATGATATCTAGAGTATGATATGGGTTGCACTAGAATTTTCACAATGTAAAAAGGTTATTGCTTTCAAATTTCGAGATTTTCCAGAGGTCGGAATTAAGAAAAGAAATACCTTCAGTGCCAGAAACTGAAATTGTTTCAAGGAATTTAGTTTAACGTATTTGATTCGTATCATAACAACATACAGAGAAAACGATTCATTGGCCTCTGTTGACCGCTTGATCACTAAATCTAAAACGAAATTATATGTTATTGATTGTAATCTTTTATGGGTCTAGATGAAGAAACCAGAATGAAGTTAAACATTAAACGTTTGTACACACTAATTATATTCAAATCAAGCTAATAATTCTTTGTAAGTTATAATTCATGAGCATCTCACCTGAATAATAAGAATGGCTTTAGCAATCTCTTAAACTTTATCCACTTATTTAAGTTATGAACATTCATCGGAAAGTCACTTTTAAGGAGATGTTTCTGGAGAAAATTACAATAACATTTCTGAAATATGACCCGTCAGATGAACCGACCTACTTCTGCAGGAGCGGGCCCAGAGGGAGCCGTTCCCGGGTGGTGTGGTGGCCACCTGGCTGTATCTGCAGCGTGGAGTGTTTGGCCAGGGTGTGCCAGCTCTCCCTCGGGCGCTCTGGCAGAGGATGTTCCTGGGCGTCTGGTACCTCTGCTGCCTCCTCGTCAGCATCTACTACACCAGCAACCTCATTGCCATCTTTACCAGCCCTGCCGAACCACAACGCGTCCACACCCTCCAGCAGCTGGCTAATAGCGAATACAGGTATAGTGTCCACCATCCACACCCTCCAGTGCCTGGTGATGGTAACCACAGGAACAGTGTCTATTTACTCCCTTTAGTTACTTGTTCATGGTAGCAACAGGTAAATATATCACCTTACGAGTTTTCCATCGGCTGGATGAAAGTTATTGTTGGAACAGTAAAAGGGTTAGCAAGTCTATACCCAGGAAACTTGGTGTCTCTGACTAATTTTTAGGCTCCAGAGTTGGATCTAAGGATCCGTATTCTACATAATCTTTCACTGCAATATGTTGCCTATAACATGGTGTAAAAGTCCTACAAAAAGAGGGTTGTATGGAATGTGAAAAAAAATGCATTATGTAAATAAGTTCTTGAAGTTAGTAAACATTTTCAGAAAATGTGATATAGACAGTGGTAGGAAAACTTTACGGGTATTGGAATATTTGACTGGTTTGAGATCAGTTTTGTTAGATGGTACTGCAGGATTATATGAAGAGGTACTTGTGAGGTTTTCGTAGTTAGTTAAGTTGTTTGAAAATTTAGGTGACTTCAGTTGCAGTATATGGGCACCAGATAATTAGCTTGCAAAGGTCGTGTGATAGATATCTAGCTCTTCTGATAAACGCAGTGACATCATAGAGGAAGTTTGGATGAAAACTTTAATGAGCAAATGATGAAGGTGATCCAAGGAAGTTCAAAAGATGAAGGGTATCTAAGGATCCTAGCTTAGAGGATGAAGATGATCTAAGGAAGTTCAAATCATGGAGGGGATCCAGGAAGTTCATACAACAAAGAAAATCTAGAGGACTTCGAATGATGAAAGGGCTCCAGGGAAGTTAACTACGCATATTTTTAAGATCTTTTATATCTTCAGTTTTACGATTCTCTTAATTACCATTTAGGTCAGAAGTCCTAAGTTTGGGAAAGCACTTTCCCGTAATTAATTTTTTTATGACAGGAATATTTGTGATTATTTAATGGGTAAATACACTTGGGGGCAAAATATATTGTCACAGTAAACAATCCACCATATAAATAATTTCATTTTCATATCAGAGTAGGTATTTTAGCACTGTCATTAGAACGGTATGGTATTAAACAGACAGAGATAAGGGCAATCCTTCTCTATTAAAAACTGGCGATGATAGACTACGGTAGTGAACAAACAACAATCATGAGGGAGTCCAAGAACGACGTCATCTCGAAACTGTACGAGAAGCTGGACCTGTTCACGTCAGAGGAAAACGCCGTGGCCTCTATGCTGGCCGGCACCCACGCCCTTGTTGAGAGTGCTACATACACTCAAATCATGCTACAAAACCGCTACCAGGTATACACAAAAGTATCTTACGTGCTATTTCATCTTAACGTAACCCAAAGAATTCGATGGTTCAGAGTGCAACCTTGACTACTGTTTGTTTCGTTACAGAGAGAAAGTCTTTGGTGATGAATTTTGTTTGAGGCGGTATGTGATTACTCCAAACTAGACTTATCGTACATAATCCGCCGCCAGACTGTCAAAGTACTTGAACAGTATTACAAATGTGTGTGTTTTGATGTACTTGTCTTAAACACTGCCCGAGAAAACTAACGAACTGATTCCCAAACTAAACATTATTCTTTTATAAAAACTCAAAATGCCACGTGTAAAAACGATATAGTTTAATCCACATATTCCTGTTACATGGTAGTCACTAGGTTCTAAATCCTGTAACTCTTGTAAGAGAGATAGTTAAATATACCTTCCAGGAGACTAAAATGCACACAGTTACAATGCCGTTCAAGTTCTGTGATAGTCTGGCAGCGGACTATATAAGGTGAGTCTAGGTTGGAGTAATCATATGCTGCCTCCTACAAAATTCATTACCAACGACTTTCGTTGACTCTTTAACCAAATAATCAGAAGTTAGATACACGATGAGAAATGAAATAGACCTGATTATATCAGCAAAATTTAGATTTTTTTCTATATAAAAGAAGAATGAATCATCAGGGTATCTTTGACAAGTATACATATAATGGTTTGATAAAGTTTTATTGCTGTCATGTGTTTTGAATATAAACCATATTGTAAGTCATGAAACTGGACTTCGTTAGAATTAAATTAAATAAATGAAAGGCCAGTAATGTGATATCCAATACTATATAGGCGTTCAAATGGTACATGATGAGGGAGAAGGAGTCTCCTGTCCAGGCATCATGGATATTCCCCAAGCACACACCCTGGAAGTACAAGTTTGACCTGGGCATCCGACGGATGTTGGAGGCTGGCCTCGTCCAACACTGGGTAAAGGTGAGGCACTCAGTGTGAAGCAGTCATGTAAGGCACTCATACGAGGCACTTAGCAGGAGACCTTTTTAGGGTGAGACATTCTAGTCTGCCACTGTGGTTGCAATATCATGATATATGGTTGAAAAATAATGAATTTCACTCCATATTAAGAAGCTATATGCTTATGAATTTTAAAAGTCTTTGGTGATTTTATTGGCTGTAAGTTCATGTTAATTTCAGGAATATTTTGTATACAATATACAAAAAGCTACCGTCTCCAAAAGTGATATCTGATCTTAATGATTTCCTTGAACCTTCAGTTTACACAAAATTTTGATCAAAAAAGTTAACTGAAAGAGAATAACCTTTGAAAACTACACTCATTTCTCTTGGGCATAAAGGTATTGTCTTTACAGGTGGAGATGGAGTCACTGCAGGGGTGGGACTGGGAGAGGCAGCAACAGGAGTCGGCGGGGCAGCGGACCAACATGGTCCTCACCCTCCAGCACCTTCAGGGCATATTCTACATCCTCATCATCGCCTGGGCCGCCAGCGTCGCCGTGTTCGTGCTAGAGCTGCTCAGCCACCGCTGCTCTCACCATTAAGAGCCAAGCGATGCTGAAGCCGCGCAGCCAATGCTGTTCTTGTTGCTGAGAGCCACACATTGCAGGAGCTGCTTCGGCATAGATGTGTTGATGCCAAGAGCCAGACACTGGCAGTGTTGCTCAGGCGTCACTGTTCTCTACGTAAGAAGGCAGAACTACTGTACCAGCAACAATGCTGATAGGATGCTGACACTATTAAAGCTGTTTAGGTAATGTTTCTCTCATCGCCAGGTGTCCGTCACTAGTGGAGTTACTCAGGTACCATTGCTCTTGCCGTTAAGACAATGGCACTTCTCTGATATTTAAGAAACTATTAGCCTCATAACCAAGTTCTGCTCACTGCTTACACACCACCGCTTTTATGCTTGGCGTGTCAAATATTGTTCCTCCACAGACCACCGGGATATATAGAACTCTGGTGGTAAAAGATCACTTGGTAATAATCAATTATTTTTCAGCATAAAACACTCAGATGTCGGTTCACACATGTGTTACAACGTCCTGGTCCTTTTTGAGTCAGAATTTCCATAATGTTACATTCCAGCACGAGTTACAACTTTCAGCGGTCAGTATAATTAACATTTGCAAATTATAATCTTAGAAAATATATATCTATATTTGAATCAACTATAGCACATTTTGCAGTCAAAGCTTATAGAATTATGCCTACAGTAGTTATATTATGCTTGATTATTCTGATGTTGTATTGTCAATGTTTAAGTCAGCTATATAATGGCAGGTGAAGAAAGGCGCTGGAGTACCAATGTAAAGTATTATTAAGAAACACACTCTTACTGTAGATCTGGTGTGAGCTGTGATTGATGGTGGGTGAGCAGACCAAGCCGAAGAGATGAATAACTTGATTAGTACACTAAAGTGGGTGGGCTCCCCTATACACTGGTTAGGGTGGGCTGGTTAGTAGAAAAAGAGAAGTGAGCTATCCTCTACACAAGTAAGGGTGGGCTGGTCTGTACACAGGAATGAATGGATTAACCATTACACAGATAGTGGCTCCCCTTGACCACTCTGAATGTCACTCTAAGTGAAGGACATGTTGCTCTAGTAAATTTAGTTTGATATAAAGCACTTCATTCTGCTGTTGGGAGAAATATTGACTCCGTGTCATATTTTATCCTCTTTGACGTAATACACTGAGGTGATTATTCTTTAGATAAACATCAGCATTTATTTCTAGGTAAGTAAGCAAGGAAATCAGTAAGTCAGTAAGTACTCATCTCTCTCTGGTAAAGAGAATTTGATTTTCTGTTGGTTATCCAAGGGCCTAATAGTCTGGGCAGCTCTGAAAATGAGAAGATCCGACTTTCCTTGAATTATCCTTCCTTTATGATTTCATGATTATGTAACACATACCAGGTATTTGGAAGTGTTCAAAGTTTGTGTAATTACATTTAGATATAAATACTATATATACTAGACATAGTTTCATTACATTATCCAAAGAACCCAAAGAAGGGGTGGAGGGGGAGCAGGTATATTTTGGCCTTAGGGTCCTACAATCCTTAATACACCACTGATGACAGGAAGTTGTTGCAAGCGAAGGATTGTACACTTTTGACCTATGCCAAAGTGTATGACATTACTTGCATGGATAAGAAAAATTCGATCTCACTTTTGCAGCTATGAACAGGAAGGTGAGTTGTTAGTGGAAGATAATGTGTATTAGGGAAAATATTAGCACAACTCAGCCACAATCACCACGAAACCAGTTTCACATCAGGTTCTCTTACACCATCGTTGATCATCTGACTGTAGAATTGGACCAGGAAAAGGCTTTGTATTAGGCTGTCAGTACACGTGTCGGTGTACTGACTGACGTGAACACTGTTGAGGGAAATGATACCACTGATATACGTCAAATGTCCTCAAGGTTGCAACAGGCGTATCCAGAGGACCTGGAGGACTGCTTCCCACATGAATTCCTTCAGTATCTTCAGTACACATTGGGCAAGTCATAAGTGATGAAAAGACCCTTTAAATGCTCTTTATGAGCTGGATACTTCACAGCTGGATATGCTTGTCCCAACAGATGAGTTGCTTTGAAAATTTATTTGACTATTATGGCGTCAAATGCTGGACTGAATCGGGATTTAGAATACTTACAAACACAGATTCCACTTGAGCGTTACTGATGTAAACCCAGCATGCTATCGACTTCGTGACCAGCTTCTTTAGAATTTAAATATGCAGTGTTATATTGCCGTGCTTTCCTTCTACGTGTGAGGACTTGATGACTCCCGCAACTAATCTGGCGCCCGAGGCCCCGAAGTATAACGTAACTCTCACAGGGTTGTCATACGTGAACGTACGTATGAAGTATTGTGTAGAAGTTGAATTCTGTTTTTATTGTGTATCAGTGGCTTTCATACGTGTTATCTGCATCACTGATGGCTGGACTACTAATCATGCGGCTGACATATCTGTTCAGCCTAAGGAAGATTTGTTCAGGATATATTACTCTTCCAGATTGGTGTGATGCCAGTCTAGCCTAAAAGCAATATCTAGTGCTGTATCTATTCTAGCTCCTACCTCTGCGGTCATATAGTATTACAATAATCGGACGATGTGTGCCTGTCGTTTGCTCTGATGATATTGTGTTCAAAGTTTCGGCAAAGAAGAAGGTCTACGTGGATGGAAGAGCTGCTCTGGCTGCAGAAAAAGTATAATTACTCGCAATCATCTCCAGTTCCGCAGAATTACGAAAGATTCCAAATGATGTCAACAATAATTATAGAAATAGTATGCATATCTATACAAGCCATGATAAAAAGTAAACAAATACATTATTACAAGGATAAGATACTTTTCTCATTAAGCACAATTAACGTGGTATCACTAACGAGAAAGTTTAGTTAACACTAACCATCCTCGACTCGTTTTTCTTTACTAGTTATTGGCTTACCCATATGAAAACTTCATAAAAATATTGGTAACTTGGGGTAGATACAGTTCTTAAATACATTCTCCTTGGTTCAAATTTATGACGTTTGTGTCAGTTAACCCGGAACACTGGCGTGATAAGGATATAGTCAGTGTGTCTGTGTTTGTATGATTTCTTAAACCCGTTTTAGGCAGAGTTACGGTGTGAAAACTGTTGACATACCATTTGATATAAGAACAATGGCTAATAATCCTAAAGCATCCCATCTGGTGTACAGACATTGAAAAAGTGTAAACATTAGTTATTGAAGCCAGGAAGATTACAAGTGTTCGTCACAATATGCAGCAAATGGAGGCCAAATATTACAGTGTTCTATATTTGGATAGTAGAGTCATACTGAGGAAGGTTTACCTTGCCGGGATAAGCAAGTTCTCGTTGAAATCATAAATGTGTTTGACGCTAGCGGTGAATCACTGAACGAGACCTCGAAACCCAGGATGCAAGTGGGTGGAGTTGCTTCCGTATAATTTATCGTTAAATTATATGTTTATTTAAAAGACACGCTAGATGAGTTTTTTTGGCTTTGGTGAAAATGATAGTATTTCTGTTTCAGATTGAACATATTTTATCAAAAATGTTGTAAGTTTGTTTGGCGGTAGCGTGATGCACATCGAGACCCCGATACCCTGGGCGGATGGGAGACATTCGGCCTAAGACCTGAGTGTTAACACGCCGCTGAATTCCAGCCGAAGTTTTCACGTAAACTTTTACACGTTGTATTTATATTTTTGTGACGTCTCATAATGTTGTTACGTTCATTTTTCAATTCTTTCTTTCTTTTCTAACAGTTCAATAAAGAAAATGTATCTTTTGCATTACATACGTTGAGATTACCTATATAATTCTTTATTGAATGCCATCTCATTTCAAATATAGTTCTTCTTTCTAAACAATACTGCCCTTCATGACCCCTTACATTTAGTAATCTGTTGTCTTTTATTGTGCCCCCAGGTTGTCTTCTGTTTACTTCATCTGTACCTCCAGGTTGTCTTCTGCTGTATCTACAGGTTGTCATCAGCTGTACCTCCAGGTTATCATCTGCTGACACTCCAGGTTGATCTCTGCTCTACCTCTAAGTTGTCTTCTGTTGTACTTCTAAGTTGTCTTTTATTGTACCTCCAGGTTACCTTCTGCTGTAACTCTGTCATGATCTGCTATACTTCCAAGGCTTCTTCTGCTGTACCGAAATGTTTTCTTTTTTGTACCTACAGGTTATCCTCGACTGTATTCCCGGGTCGTCATCATCTTTACCTTTAGGTCGTCAGCTGCTGTGCTTCCATAATGTCTCCTGTTTTACGTCTAGGTTGTCTTCTGCTGCATACAGTAGTCGTCATCTGCTGTTCCTCCAGGCTGTCTTCTGTTGCACTTTAAAAGTGTCTTCTATGGCACCTCCAGGATGCTTTTTGCTCTATCTTCAGCTTTTCACCTGCTGCACCTATAGGGTATCTTCTGCTGTACGTCCAGGTTGTCTTCTGCTGAAACTCCAGGTTGTCTTCTGCTGCACCTCCATGTTGTCTTTTACTGTACATCTAGTTTGTGTTCCGCTGTACAGTACCTCCAGGGTGTCTTCTACTGTACCTCCAGGTTGTTTTCTGCTTTACCTCCAGGTTGTCGTCTTATATACCTCCAGTTTGTCATCTGCTCCACTTCCAAGTCATCATCTATACATCCAGGGCTTCTACTGCACCTAAATGGTTTCTTTTCTTGTACCTCCAGGTTGTCCTCAGTTGTATACCCGAGAAGTCTTCATATTTAATTCCACGTTGGATCTGCTGAACTCCATTATGTCTTTTGTTGCACACCACAGTCTTCATCTGCTGTACCTCCAGGTCTTTCTAGCCTTAAACCCAGGTCGTTATCTTCTGTATGTCTGGGTTGTCTTCTGCTATCCTTCCAATTTGTCTTCTGCTTTACCTCTAAAGTTTGCTTTGCTGTGCTTACAAGTTTTCTTATAATGTATTTCCAGGTTGTCTTCTACTGTATTTCCAGTTATTTACTATTGTACTTGTTGAATGTCTTTTGCTGTACCTTCATTTAGTCATCTGAATTTCTGGGTTGCCTTCTGCTTTAACTCTAGGAATTAGTCTGCTGTAATTCAAGGTCGTCTGCCGTAACTTCAGGTTGTCTTTTGTTGGACATCCAAGTTGGACCAGGTCTTGCAAGCAAATCGTCATCTACTGTACCTACAGGTCGTCTTCTGCTCTACCCCCTTGTTATCTTCTGTTGTACCTACAGATGGTCGTCCGCTATACACTCAGATCGTCAGCTGCTGTACTTCCTAGTCGTCATCTGGTGTACCTCCAGGTTGTCTTCTGTTGTTCCTCCAGTTTGTGATATGCTACATCTCCGAGTCATCATCCGCTATACCTCTAGGGCTTCCTCTGTTGTGCCCGAGAGGTATCTTTTCTTGTGCATCCAGGATGTCGTCATCTTTACCGCCAGGTCGTCTTCTGCTGTACCTCCAAGCTGACTTTTGCTGTATTTCCACATTCTCATCTACCGTATCTCCACGTTGTCTTCTGCTGTAACTCCAGGTTATACCCTGCTGTACCTAGAAGGCGTCCTTTGCTTTACCTCAAGGTTAGTCGGTCCTTATAAAATGATTAACATTATCCACAGGATGCCAACGGTATGTTCCAGACTTCATATAATATTAGATCAACAAATCATCCTGAATCGATATCAGTGATTCTTATATTCCTTATTTACGACCGTCCGAAAAATAGAAATTCTGGTACTGTAATGTTTATAAGTCGTAACTCGAGTCACTAGTCATAACTAGATCATAGAATACATGACCCATTATTAAATGAGACAGAAATACGAAGCTTCTATACAAAAGTCGTGTTAAGAATCCACTGACTCTGAGGATCAGTCCAACTGAAAAGCCTGTTATCACTTGCTTTTACGTGATGTCTTGATGGTCTTTTATCATTATCATAATTTCTCGTATGTTGCGCTGTCAACTGACATTATATAATAATATGATTATGAAAACACACCGAAAAAGACCTCTTCAATATATGACAATGTCATCAAGGTTTCACGATCACTCACAGCTTGGTAATGACATATTGACTAACGCAAAAGACTCGATAGATCAAACACAATTACTTACGACACTCGGGTAAAATTACATTAACAATTCAGGAACGCAAGGTCCAGACACTTATGCTGATATATACGTCAGGCGATGAGGTCGCCCAGAAGTTAGTCAAGGCAGGGACACGCTGGGAGTGAGTCGTGCATTGGTCTCCGAGACAAAGCAGCCATGTTGACCTTCGACAAGGACACAGAATATTATTTTCTCTGCGTTTCTGTCTTATATCTCGTATTAACTGAAGGCTATACGCTTGCTTTTCAAAACATAATGAAATTGAGATCTCGGTTGTGTCAGAAGTGTTGTCAGGTCTGCTGCGAAGAGGTACGCTGGTGGTTCACCTGGACGATGCCATCCCAAGAGACGTCCAGCAAGCAATAATGACTCTGGACGCGGTGCAGGAGACGCCTCATGTGACTCTAAGTCTTGGTGTCAACGAGACGTGGTGGCCAGACCAGCTTGTGCCTGCCTTCATCCATGGCTCCTCCGTGCTCCATCTCGTGCTCTTTCTCACACACCCAACCAAGTTCCTCCAGTCGCTGTGGCTTAACTGGAAGCCCCGGAACGTTCAGCTTTTCAGCCTGGCGCTGGGCCCTGACACCAGTATACTCACTCATGATGTGTTCAACGGCGTCCAGAAGTTGGCATAATCACGGAACTCTCTGATGAAATATATAGGAGACCTCATACAATGGGCTTACATACTCTCCAGCCTTTCTCATCAAGCACTCTAAAGTTCCTTGGTGAGTGGAATAAACATCATTACAGTAAGTGGGATAGTTTATTCACAAACCGATATCCGACCTTTGACGGCTACAGGTTTGAGTTGGCCACCTGGTATAATGATCCTCCCTGTTTATACCAGAACAACTCTGCCTTTGACGGTACCATAGCTGGAGTCTCACTGGAGATGTTGGACACCCTCTCATCAAGGATGAACTTTACATACACGATAACCGTAAGGTTTCCTGATCTGAAGTATGAAGCAGTAGAAAACGGCTTCTGGAATGGCCCTTTGGGTGTTATTTATTTATTTATGTTTATTTATGTTAGCTGAGACGGCACGGGCAGCTACGGCCCTAATTTCATCGTCAGTTGTTTTTTACAAACACCAGATCGCCTGAGAGACTTCGATGTATCCCCAGCCTCAGGTGTGGGCCGCCCTTGCTGCCACTTCCCGCGTCTCCATGGGATTCATGATGATCATGGTGAGTGATCTTGTTATGACTGGAGGTATACAGTTTACACACTGAGGTTCAAACTCAGGAGAAACCATAAGGGCAAACATATAGTCTCTCTCTCTCTCTCTCTCTCTCTCTCTCTCTCTCTCTCTCTCTCTCTCTCTCTCTCTCTCTC
>JAYMFT010171006.1:0-12229 GCA_038088735.1 Panulirus argus
TAGGAAATATCTCAACGCATTACGAGGATGTGTGAGAAATTAGTGAGGGACAAACTTCAAAACAATATGAGCTTCTACGAGTTGCCAGTGAGGAACTAACACTTATACATTATGAAAGTGTGTAAAGAACCAGTGATGGAAAAATCTCAAAAGAATTATAAGGATGTGTGACTTACCGGTGACGGCCAGACCTAAAATCATTATGGGAGAGTGTGAAGAAACATTGAGGGACAAACCTGAACACATAAGGATAGTGTGGGAGAATCCAGGGAGAGACAAACCTCAATACAATATGAGTGTGTGTGAGAAACCACTGAAAGAAAAACTCAAGACATTATGAGCTCGTAGGAGAATCCTGTCAGAGAAAATTTTATCTCAACGTATTACGAGGTTGTGTGAAAAATTTGTGAAGGATAAACTTCAAAACAATTTGAGGGTGTATGAGCAGCCCGTGAGGAACTAACCCTAATACATTACGAAAGTGTGTGAGGAACCAGTGATGGAAAAACCTCAAAAAAAATATAAAGGCGTGTGAATTACCGGTGACGGTAAAACCTTAAAAAATTATAAGAGGGTGTGAAGAACGTTATGAGAGTGTGTGAGAATCCAGTGAGAAACATACCTCAATACAATATGATTGTGTGCAAGAAACCAGTGAGAGAAAAACCTCAATACATTATGACGGCGTGGGAGGACCCAGTCACGAACAATTCTTAACAAGTTACGATGTTGTGTGAGCAACAATTGAGGGACAAACTTCAAAACAATACGAGCTTGTTTGAGCAGTCAGTGACGAACTAACCCTTATACATTACGAATGTGTGTGAAGAAGCAGTGATGGAAATATCTCAAAAAACTATAAGTGTGTGTGAGTTACTAGTGACGGTCAAACCTCAAAACATTATGGGAGGGTGTGAGGAACAACTGAGGAAAAACCCTGAACACATTAGAAGGGTCTGTGAGAATCCAGTGAGAGACAAACCTTAATACAATATGAGAGTTTGTGAGAAACCATCGAGAGAAAACCCTTAATACAATATGAGAGTTTGTGAGAAACCAACAAGAGAAAAACCTCAACACATTATGAGGGCGTGGGAGGATCCAGTGAGGACCATATCTCAACACATTAGGAAATTGTGTGTGGAACAAGTGGTGGACAAACCTCATAAGTGACCAAACTCTATGGTAATTAACTACTTTCACAAATCTTCCATATAATTACATTGTTTCTAGGATATTGGTCACCTAAATCAATGTATTGTAAATAAGATTTTTCTTTACAATTATACTCGTTTTTTATCTCTTAATTCTCACTTCTTAATATTTTTTTCTTTCAACAAACACAAGCTTATCAATGTTCTCTCAGATCGTTTCGTATCACCCGAAATACTGAATATTTTCGTTACTTTTCAAAATATTTGTACTCCTTTTTCTTGAATATAAATCAAGTTCACATTATCACTCAAGAAAATTATTTTCAGCAAAATACTTGGAAAAAAAGTACCAATAAGTGCTTCACTTGACCACTGACCATTTCAAGACGTATTAATTATACGTATCACGTATTACCTATAAAGACAACGCAACGCTCGCCTTAAATCTTTCTCCCACAGAGGGCAAGGGCAGACTGACGGTTGAGCGGTCAATCGTCCTGGGTCGAGGAACGAGTCAGGTAGGTCAGGTAAAAAAAAAAAGTCACACGTAGCGGTGGTTTGAGTCGATATAAACAAATAAACGATAACTTATACTAGCTTTTTCGATATACTGCTCTAATTACTCAAAAAATATTTATTTTTCTTATTGTTTCATAACTGAATTAAGGATATATCTAAATACACTCAATGGATCTACACAACAAGAAAACAAGTGAGCGTGGCTAAGGCTATTTGCGCATTCAGGGGCATCATCAACGTTACATGAAAAAAAAAATCATTTTATGAGGGTGTATGAGAAACCAGTGAGGGATAAACCTCAAAACAATATAAGTGTGTGAGAAGCAAGTAAGAGATAAACCTCAATACAGTATGAGAGAGTGTGAGAAACTAGTGAGAGAAAAACTAACACATTATGAGTGCGTTGGAGGATCCAGTGAGGGACAAACCTCAACACATTACGAGGGTGTGTGAGGAATTGGTGTGGGAAAAACTTCAAAATAAGATGAGGGTGTATAAACAGACAGTGAGAAACTAACCCTAATACATTACGAAAAAGTGTGAGGAACCAGTGATGGAAAAACCTCAAAAAAGTTTAAGTATGTATGAGTCACCGGCGACGGTAAAACCTCAAAACATGATAGGAGGGTGTGAGGAACAAACCTCAACACATTATGACATAGTCTGAGAATCTAGCGAGACAAACCTGAATACAAAATAAGAGTGTGAGAAAACAGTGAGAGTATTATCTCAAAATATCATGAGGGCGTGGGTAGATCCAGTGAGGGACAAACCTCAACATATTACGATGTTTTATGATGAATTTGTCAGGAACAAACTTCAAAAAAATTTGAGGGTGTATGAGCAGCCAGTGAGGAACTAATCCTAATACATTTTGAAAGGGTGTGTGAGGAACTAATGATGGAAAAAACTCAAAATATTATATGGGTGTGTGACTTACCGGTGACGGTCAAAACTAGAAACATTATGGGAGGGTGTAAGGAACTAATGAAGGACAAACCTAAACACATTATGAAAGTGTGTTAGAATCCAGTGAGAGAAAACCTCAGTACAATATGAGAGTTGTGACAAAGCAGTGAGACACAGACCTCAACACATTATGTAGGCGTGGGAGGATCCAGTGAGGGACAAATCTCAAAACATTACGAAGATGTGTGAGAAACTAGGGAGGGACAAACTTCAAAACAATATAAGCTTGTATGAGCTACCAGTGAGGAACTAACCCTAATATATTATGACAGAGTGTGAGCAACTAATGATGGAAAAACCTCAAAAAATTATATAGGTGTGTGAGTTACCGGTGACTGTCAAACCTCAAAACATTATGGGAGGGTGTGAGGAACTAATGAGGGACAAATCTCAACACATTAGGAGTGTGTGTGAGAATCCTGCGAGAGAGAAACCTCAACACATTATGAGGGCGTGGCAGGACCCAGTGACGGACAAATCTCAACACATTTCGAGTTTTTTGAGGAATTTGTGAGGTACAAACTCCAAATGTATTTGAGCCTCAATGAGAAGCCAGTGAGGAACTAACCATAATACATTACGAAATTGTGTGAGGAACGAGTGATGGAAAAATCTCAAAAATTTATAAGGCTGGGTGAGTTACCGGTGACGGTCAAACCTCAAAACATTATGGAAGGGTATGAGGAACCATTGAGGGAAAAACCTCAACACATTAGGAGAGTGTGTGAATCCAGTGAGAGACAAACGTTAATACAATATGACAGTTTGTGAGAAACCAATGATAGAAAAACCTCAACACGTTATGAAGGCGTGGGAGGGTCCAGTGTGGACCATTTTTCAATACGTTACGAGGTTGGGTGAGGAATTTGTGAGGGACAAACTTCAAAACAATTTGAGGGTGTATGACTAGCCAGTGACGAACTAAACCTAATACATTAGGAAATTGTGTGAAGAACAAATGATGGACAAACCTCACAAGTGACCAGACTCTACGGTAATTAACTACTTTCACAAATCTTCCATGTAATTACATTGTTTCTAGGATATTGGTCACCGAAAACAATATATTGTAAATAATAAGATTTTTCTTTATAGAATATTATGCTCGTTTTTTATCTGTTCATTCTCACTTCATAATTTTTCTTCCCACAAACACAAACTAATTAATGTTCTTTCAAATCGTTTCGCATCACACGAAATACTGAATATTTTCGTTACTTTTCAAACTATTTGCATTCCTTTTTTCTTCAATATAAATAAAGTTCACATTACCACTTAAGAAAATTATTTTCAGCAAAACACTTGAAAAAAACATACCAATAGATGCTTCATCTGACCACTGACCATTTCACCACGTACTAATTATACATATCACGTATTACCTATACAAACAACGCAACGCTCGCCTTAAATCTATCTCCCACGGAGGGCAAGGGCAGACTGACGGTTGAGCGGTCAACCGTCCTGGGTCGAGGAACGAGTCAGGTACGTCAGGTAGAAAAAAAAAGTCACATGCAGCGGTGGTTTGAGCCGATATAAACAAATAAACGATAAACTATGCTGGCTTTTTCGATATACTACTCTAATTACTTAGAAAAAAATAGTATTTGTCTGATTCTTTCATAACTGAATTAAGGATATATTTAAATACCCCCAATGGATCTACACAACAGGAAAGCAAGTGAGCGTGGCTAAGGTTGTTTCCGCATTCAGAGGCATCATCAACGTTACATGAAAAGAACAACGCATATTATGAGGATGTGTGAGAAACCAGTGAGGGATTAACCTCAAAACAATTTGAGTGTGTGAGAAACCAGTAAGTGGCAGACCTCAATTCATTATCAGAGAGTGTGAGAAACCAGCGAGAGAAAAACTAACACATTATGAAGGCGTTGGAGGATCCATGGAGGTAGAAATCTCAACACATTACATGGTTGTGTGAGGAATTAGTGAGGGACAAACTTCAATACAAGATGAGGGTGTATAAGCAGACAGTGAGAAACTAACCCTAATACATTACTAAAGTGTGTGAGGAACAAGTGATGGAAAAACCTCAAAAAAGTATAAGTATGTACGAGTTACCGGCGACGATAAAAACCTCAAAACATAATAGGAGGGTGTGAGGGACAAACCTCAACACATTATGACAGAGTGTGAGAATTTAGTGAGACAAACCTGAATACAAGATAAGAGTGTGAGAAAACAGTGAGAGTAATACCTCAACATATTATGAGGACGTGGGTGGATCTAGTGAGGGACAAAGCTCAGCATATTACGATGTTTTGTGAGTAATTTGTCAGGAACAAACTTCAAAACAATTTGAGGGTGTATGAGCAGCTAGTGAGGAACTAACCCTAATACATTATGAAAGTGTGTGAGGAACCAGTGATGGAAAAACCTCAAAAAATTATATTGGTGTGTGAGTTACCGGTGAAGGTCAAAACAAAAAACATTATGGGAGGGAGTGAGGAACTAATGAGTGACAAACCTAAACACGTTATGAGAGCGTGTTATAATCCAGTGAGAGAAAATCTCAAAAAATGAGATTGTGTGAGAAAGCAGTGAGAGATAAAGCTCAACACATTATGTGGGCGTAGGAGGATCCAGTGAGGAACAAATCTCAAAACATTACCAAGTTGTGTGAGAAACTAGTGAAGGACAAGCTTCAAAACAATTTGAGGGTGTATGAGTAACCATTGAGAAACTATCCCTAATACAAAATGGAAGTATGTTTAGAACCAGTGATGGAAAAACCTCAAAAAATTATAAAGGTAAGCGAGTTACCGGTGATGGTCAAACCTAAAAACATTATGGTAGGGTGTTAGGAACTATTGAGGGACAAACCTAATTATATTATGAGAATATGTGAGAATCCAGCGAGAGAAAGACCTCAGAACAATATGAGAATGTGTAAGAAACCAGTGAGAGAAAAACCTCAACATGTTATAAAGGCGTGGGAGGATCAAGTGAGGGAGAAATCTCAACACATTACGAAGTTGTGATAGAAATTAGTGAGGGACAAACATCAAAACAATATAAGCTTGTATGAGTTGCTAGTGAGGAACTAATCCTAATATATTATGACAGTGTGTGAGGAACCAGTGATGGAAAAATCGCAAAAAATTATAAGGGTGTATGAGTTACCGGTGACGGTGAAACCTCAAAACATTATGGGAGGGTGTGAGGAATCCTTGTGAGACAAATCTTATCACATTTGGAGAGTGTGAGAGAAACCACCGAGAGAAAAACCTCAGCACATTATACGGTTGTGGGAGGATCCAGTGAGCGACAAATCTCAACACATTACGAAGTTGTGTGAGAAATTAATGAGGGACAAACTTCAAAATACGAGATTCTGTGAACTGCCAGTGAGGAACTATCACTAATACATTATAAAAGTGTACAAGGAAACAGTGATGCAAAAATCTCAAAGAAAATTATAAGAATGTACGAGTTACCGGTGACGGTTAAACCTAAAAACATTATGGTAGAGTGTGAGGAACAATTGAGGGACAAACCTCAACACATAAGGACAGTGTGGGAGAATCCACGCAGAGACAAAGTTTAACACAATATGAGTGTGTGTGAGAAACCACTGAAAGAAAAATCTCAAAAAATTATAAGGGTGTGCGAGTTACCGGTGACGGTCAAACCTCAAAACATTATGGGAGGGTATGAGGAACCAGTGAGGGAAAACCTCAACATATTAGGAGAGTCTGTGAGAATCCAGTGAGAGACAAACCTTAATACCAGAGTCTGTGAGAAACAAATGAGAGAAAAATCTCAACACATTATGATGGCGAGGGAGGATTCAGTGGGGACCATATCTCAACACATTACGAGGTTGGGTGAGGAATTTGCGAGGGACAAACTTCAAAACAATTTGAGGGTGTATGAGCAGCCAGTGACGAACTAAACCTAATACATTAGGAAATTGTGTGAAGAACAAGTGAAGGACAAACCTCATAAGTGACCAGACTCTATGGTAATTAACTACTTTCACAAATCTTCCATGTATTTACATTGTTTCTAGGATATTGGTCACCTAAAACTATATATTGTAAATAAGATTTTTCTTTACAAATTATTATACTCGTTTTTGATCTGTTCATTCTCACTTCATAATATTTCTTCCCACAAACACAAACTAGTCAATGTTCTTTCAAATCGTTTCGCATCACACGAAATACTGAATATTTTCGTTACTTTTCAAAGTATTTGCATTCCTTTTTTCTTTAAAATATAAATCAAGTTCACATTATCAATCAAGAAAATTATTTTCAGCAAAACACTTGGAAAAAAAAATAATAAATGCTTCACTTGACCACTGACCATTTCAACACGTACTAATTAGACATACCACGTATTACCTATACAGACAACAAAACGCTAGCCTTAAATCTTTCTCCCACGGAGGGCAAGGGCAGACTGACGGTTGAGCGGTCAACCGTCCTGGGTCGAGGAACGAGTCAGGTAGGTCAGAGAGAAAAAAGTCACACACAGCGGTGGTTTGAGTCGATATAAACAAATAACCGATAACATATGCTGGCTTTTTCGATATACTGCTCTATTTAAAAAAAATTGTATTTTTCTTATTGTTTCATAAATGAATTAGGATATATTTAAATATCCCCAATGGATCTACAAAACAGGAAAACAAGTGAGCGTGGCTACGGCTGTTTGCGCATTCAGGGGTATCACCAACGTTACACACACAAAAAAAAAAACGCATATTACGAGAGTGTGTGAGAAACCAGTAAGAGACAAACCTCAATACAGTAGGACGGTGTGAGAAACCAGCGACAGAAAAAGTAACACATTATGAGGGCGTTGGAGGATCCAGTGAGGGACAAATCTCAACACATTACGAGGTCATGTGAGGAATCAGTGAGGGACAAACTTCAAAACAAGATGAGGGTGTATAAGCAGACAGTGAGAGAAAAATCTCAATACAATATGAGAGTGTGTGAGAAACCAGTGAGAGAAAAATTTCAACACATTATGAGGGCGTGGGAAGATCCAGTGACGGACAAATCTCAACACATTACGAGTTTGTTTAAGGAATTTGTGAGGGAGAAACTCCAAAAGTTTTTCAGCGTCAATGAGCAGCCAGTGAGGAACTAACCCTAATACATTACGAAATTGTGTGAGGAACCAGTGAGGGATAAACCTCAATACAATATGAAAGTGTTTGAGAAACTAGTGAGACAAACCTCAACACATTGTGACGGCGTGTGAGGAAACAGTGAAGGAAAAATATTAACCCATTATAAGGTTGTGTGACGAATTTGTGAGGGACAAACCTCAATACAATATGAGGGTGTATGAGCAGCCAGTGAGGAACTAACCTTAATACATTACGAAAGTGTGTGAGGAAACAGTGATGGAAAAATCTCAAAAAATTATAAGGCTGGGTGAGTTACCGGTGACGGTCAAACCTCAGAACATTATGGGAGGGTGTGAGGAAAAGTGAAGGACATACCTCAATACATTATGAGATTGGGTGAAAAAACAGTGAGGGTTAAACCTCAATACAAAATGAAAGCGTTTGAGAAACTAGTGAGACAAACCTCAACATATTGTGAGGGCGTGTGAGAAACCAGTGACGGAAAAATCTCAACTCATTATAAGGTTGTGTGAGGAATTAGAGAGGGATAAACCTCAGAACAATATGAGGCTGTATGAGCAGCCAGTGAGGAACTAACCTTAATACATTACGAAAGTGTGTGAGGAACCAATGATGAAAAAAAAATAAAAAAAGTGTGTGTGAGTTACCGGCAACGGTAAAACCTCAGAATATAATAGCAAGGTGTGAGGAGCTAGAGAGGGACAAACCTCAACACATCAGAGACTGTGTGAGAATCTAGCTAGACAAACCTGAATACAATATGAGTGTGTGTGAGAAAACAGTGAAAGTGAAACAACATAGTAAGAGAGGGTAGGTCGATGCAGTGAGTGACAAATCTCAACACATTACGATGTTGTGTAAGGAATTTCTAAGGGACAAACTTTAAAATAACTTGAGGGTGTATGAGCAGCTTGTGAGGAACTAACCCTAATACATTGTGAAAGTGTGCGAGGAACCAGTGATGGAAAAAAAACTGATAAATTTATAAGGATATGTAAGTTACCAGTGATGGTCAAACCTCAAAACATTATGGGAGTGTGTGAGGAATCTTTGAAGGACAAACCGAAACACATTAGAAGAGTGTGTGAGAATTCAGTAAGAAACAAACCTCAATACAATATGAGTGTGTGAAAAACCAGTGAAAGCAAAACAACACATTATGAGGGCGTAGGAGGATCCAGTGAGGGACAAATCTTAACACATTACGATGTTATGTGAGGAATTAGTGAGGGACAAACTTCAAAACAATATGAGCTTGTTTGAGCAGCCAGTGAGGAACTAACCCTTAAAAATTTTGAAAGTGTGTGAAGAACCAGTGATGGAAAAATCTCAAAAATCTATAAGGGTGTGTGAGTTACAAGTGACGGTCAAACCTCAAAACATTATGGGAGGGTGTGAGGAACCATTGTCGGACAAATCTCAACACATTAGGAGAGTATGTGAGAATCCAGCGAGAGACAAACCTCAACACGTGAGTGTGTGAAAAACCACCGAGAGAAAAACCTCAACACATTATACAGGCGTGGAAGGATCCACTGAGGGACAAATCTCAACATATTACGAAGTAGTGTGAGGAATTTGTGAGGGACAAACTTCAAAACAATCTGAGGGTGTATGAGTAGCCAGAAAGGAACTAAACCTAATACATTAGGAAATTATACCAAGAACAATTGATGGTATAACCTTGAAACATTATAGGAGGGTATGAGGAACAAGTGAAGGACATAACACATTATGAGGGTGTGTGAGAAACCAATGACGGATAATCTTCAATACAATCTGAAAGTGTGTGATAAACCAGTAGGAAAAATATCAACTCATTAAAAGGTTGTGTGGGAATTTAGGGAAGCAAAACCTGAAGAAAATATGAGGGTGTATGGGCAGACAGAGAGGAACTAACCCTAATATTTTACGTGTGTGAGGAACCAGTGATGGAAAAAACTCAAAAAAATGTGTGTGTAAGAATTACCGGTGACTGTAAAACCTTAAAACATTTTATGAGGATGTGAGGAACAGTATGAGAGTGTGTTAGAATCCAGTGAGAGACAAACCTTAATACAATATAAGAGTGTGTGAGAAACCAATGAGATAAAAACCTCAACACATTATGAGGGCGCGGGAGAATCCAGTGAGGACCATATCTCAACACAGTACGAGGTTGTGTAAGGAATTTGTGAGGGACAAACTTCAAAATAGTTTGAGGGTGTATGAATAACCAATGAGAAACTAACCCTAATACAATATGAAAGTGTGTTTGGAACCAGTGATGGAAAAACCTCAAAAAGTTATAAAGGTATGAGAGTTATCGGTGATGGTCAAACTAAAGACATTATGGTAGGGCGTTAGGAACTAATGAGGACAAACCTAAATATATTATGAGAATGTGTGAGATTCCAGAGATAGAAAAACCTCAAAACAATATGAGTGTGTGAGAAACCATTGAGAGAAAAACCTCAAAACATTATATGGGCGTGGGAGGATCTAGTGAGGGAGAAATCTCAACACATTACGAAGTTGCGAGAAATTAGTGAGGGACAAACTTCAAAACAATATAAGCTCGTATGTGCTGCCAGTGAGGAACTAACCCTAATACATTACGAAAGTGTGTGAGGAACCTGTGATGGAAAAATCTCAAAAAAATAATAAGGGTGTGTGAGTTACCGGTGACGGTCAAACCTCAAAACATTATGGGAGGGAGTGAGGAACTATTGAGTGAAAAACCTCAACACATTAGGAGAGTATGTGAGAATCCAGTGAGAGACAAACCTTAATACAATATGTGAGTGTGTGAGAAACCATTGAGAGAAAATCCTCAAAATATTATGAAGGCGTGAGAGGATTCAGTGAAGACCATATCTCAACACATTACGAGGTTGGGTGAGGAAACACATTACGAATTGTGTGAGAAACCAGTGACGGATAATCTTCAATACAATCTGAAAGTGTGTGATAAACCAGTGGGAGAAAAACCTCAACACATTGTGAGGGCGTGAGGAAACAGTGAAGGAAAAATATCAACTCATTATAAGGTTGTGTGAGGAGTTAGGGAGAGACAACCCTCAAAACAATATGAGGGTGTATGAGCAGCCAGTGAGGAACTAACAGTCATACATTACGAAAGTGTGTGAGGAGCCTGTAATGGAAAAACCTCAAAAGAATATAAGTGTGTCTGTAAAACCTTAAAACATTATATGAGGGTGTGAGGAACAGGATGGGTGTGTGTGCAAATTCAATGAGAGAAAAACCTCAATACAATATGAGATTGTGTGAGAAACCAATGAGAGAAAAATCTCAACACATTATGAGAGCGTGATAGGATCCAGTGACGGACAAATCTCAACACATTACGCGTTTGTTTGAGGAATTTGTGAGGGATAAACTCCAAAAGTATTTGAGGGTAAATGAGCAGCCAGTGAAGAACTAACAATATTACATTACGAAATTGTGTGAGAAACCATTCATGGATAAAGCTCAAAAAATTATAAGGCTGGGTGAGTTACCGGTGACGGTCATACCTCAAATCATTACGGGAGAGTGTGAGGAAAAAGTGATGGACATATCTTAATACATAATGAAATTATGTGAAAAACCAGTGAGGGATAAACCTCAATACAATGTGAGTGTTTGAAATACTAGTGAGAGAAACCAACATATTGTGAGGGCGTGTGAGAAAACAATGAGGGAAAAATCCCAACTCATTATGAGGCTGTGTGAGGACTTAGAGAGGGATAAACCTCAAAACAATAAAAGGGTATATGAGCAGCTAATGAGGAGCTAACCCTAATACATTACGAAAGTGTGTGAGGAACCAGTGATGGAAAAAACTAAAAAAGTATAAGTGTGTGTAAATTACCGGCAACGGTAAAACCTCAGAATGTAATAGGAGGGTGTGAGGATC
Organism: Panulirus argus; assembly: GCA_038088735.1. Taxonomy (NCBI): domain Eukaryota; kingdom Metazoa; phylum Arthropoda; class Malacostraca; order Decapoda; family Palinuridae; genus Panulirus; species Panulirus argus. Next base: position 11,669 of record JAYMFT010171006.1, read on the forward strand.
TAGAGGGGGACAAACCTCAACACATTATGAGAGTGTGTGAGAATCTAGCGAGACGAACCTGAATACAATATGAGTGTATGTGAGAAAACAGTGAAAGTAGAATCTCAAAATATGAGAGCGTAGGTGGAAGCAGTGAGGGACAAATCTCAACATATTAAGATTTTGTGTGAGGAATTTTTGAGGGACAAACTTCAAAATAACTTGAAGGTGTATGAGCAGTCAGTGAGGAACTAACCCTAATACATTATGAAAATGTGTGAGGAACCAGTGATGCAAAATATGAAAAAATTATAAGGGTAAGTTACCGGTGACGGTCAAACCTCAAAACATTATGGGAGGGTGTGAGGAAATAATGAAGGACAAACCTAAACTCATTATGAGAGTGTGTGAAAATCCAGTGAGAAATAATCCTCAGTACAATATGAGAGTGTGAGAAACCAGTGAGAGAAAACCTCAAAACATGTGGGCGTGGGAGGATCAATTGTAGGAAATATCTCAACGCATTACGAGGATGTGTGAGAAATTAGTGAGGGACAAACTTCAAAACAATATGAGCTTCTA
>JAYMFT010171017.1:0-12229 GCA_038088735.1 Panulirus argus
CACCGATGTGTGCCAGGGAGTGAGCCACCGATGTGTGCCTGGGAGTGAGCCACGATGTGTGCCAGGGAATGAGCCACCGATGTGTGCCAGGGAGTGAGCCACCGATGTGTGCCTGGGAGTGAGCCACGATGTGTGCCAGGGAATGAGCCACGATGTGTGCCAGGGAGTGAGCCACCGATGTTTACCAGGGAGTGAGCCACCGATGTGTGCCAGGGAATGAGCCACCGATGTGTGCCAGGGAATGAGCCACCGATGTGTGCCAGGGAATGAGCCACCGATGTGTGCCTGGGAGTGAGCCACGATGTGCGCCAGGGAATGAGCCACCGATGTGTGCCAGGGAGTGAGCCACCGATGTGTGCCAGGAAATGAGCCACCGATGTGTGGCACTGAGTTAGTTTCGTCTTTTGTCAAGGAGCGAGCTACCAATAAGAGACAGGAAGTGAGCTGCCGTCTTTTATATAGGAGTGAGCCACCGACGTTTGTCAGGGAGTAAACTGCCGTCTTCGCTCAGGGAGTGAGCCACGCAAGTTTGACAGGGCGTGAGTTGCCGCCTTGTGTAGGAGAGAGGGACCAGCTCGTAGCATTGAGAGAGCTGCCTTCTGGTGTAGGGGAGTGAGCCGTTGTAGTGTGTCTAGAAATGTCAATATTTCGAGTTATGGAGTGGGCCTTCGTCTTGCGTCAGGATTTGCCATCAGGATATGTCTGGTAGCAAATTGTAGTCGTCTGTCAGGGAGTGAACGGCTCACGTGAGTCAGGGAATGAATCGCTCTAATATTTCAAATGAAACATATCCGTATCAGAGAGTGAGCTGCTTTGTCAGAAAATGAACCGATAGTGTTTATCAGGGAGTGGGTGGTATCAAGATAATAGGAAGTGATCCATCGTTTTGCGTCAGAAAAGTAAGCCAGCGCGTTTGTCAGGAATTGAGACTCTGTAGTGTGTCAGGGAGAGAGTCGTTGCAGTGTGCGTCAGAGAGGTGAACTACATCCACGTCTTCGGGTGCTTCAGTAGGGAACCACCTTCAAGAGCTAGGGAGAGAGCCGTCAGCATTTCAAATAGTGAGCCGCTGACATGTGTCAGAAACAACCGCCGACGTGTGACAGTAAATGGCAAGGAGTGAGCCGTAGGCGTTTGTCTTGGAGTGAACTGCTGACTTGTCGAAAACAGCCGCAAACGTGTTTAACGTAATGCGGTGTCGACGAGTGTCAGGGTTGAGCCGCCATTGCGTGTTCAGGAGAGAGTTGCTGTCTTATGTTAGGGAATGACCTGTAGAATGTGCCAGGGAATGAGGCGCCCATATCTGTTAGGGACTGAATCTTATAGCGTGTAAGAAAGCGAACCACCAAAGGCTTTCGGAGAAAGAGTCTTCGTTATATGTCAGAGTGAGTCGCCGTTGTGGGTCGAGTCGAATTTGTTTATTAGGGAACGAGACTTCATCCTGATAAGGATTGAACTATCGACTAGTCTTTAAATAAACCGTCGACGCGTCTGAGGAAGTTGGTCGCTGTCATCTGTTGTGGACTGAGCTACTGTCGCGTATCAGGGAATGAACCGACAAATTATGACGGAATCAGGTATCGACGTGTTAGGGAGTGAGCCGTTCCTCTTTTTGAAAATTTGTCGCTTTTGCGTTGCAAGAAGAGACTCGTCGTTGTTTGTTAGGGTGTGAGTCACTCTCATGTGTCTGGGAATAAGCTGTCAGTGTGCATAAAGGAGTACATCGCCGTAGTTGTTCAGCGAGTGAGTTGCAGTAGTGTGCCAGGGTGTGGCAAGAAGAAAGCCACCGACATGAGGCAGGGAATACCTGTCGTCATTTGTAAGGGAATAAGCCACAGAGCTGTGACAGGGAGTAACCTGCCGTGTTGTGACAGGGATGGAACCACACGTATGTGTCAGAAAGTTAATTGCCATCTTTGGTCAAGATTTTGCAATCCACGAGTGACAAGGAGTGAACTGCCATCTTGTGTCAGGGAGTGACCCACCGACGTGTGGCACTGAACGAGTAGCTGTCTTGTGCCGAGGTGTGAGCCGCTGTAGTACGTCGAGGAATCAGCCGATGTTTCGTGTTATGGAGTGACCCTTCGATGTGCGTCAATAAGTGAATCGTTGTTGGGTGTCAGGCAGTGAGCTGTAATTGTTTTTCAGAGGATGAATCCACCGTCGTGTTTAAGGGAGTGAACTGTTTTTACGTTGCAGGAGTGAGCCATCGTTGTTCCTCAGGTAGGGAGCCGGTGTGTGTTTCGTGGAATGAGCCGATTTAGTGAGCCAGGGAGTAAGTCGTTGTAATGTGTAAGGGGTTAATCGTTGCAGTGTGTCAGGAAGTGAACGATGATAGTGTGTCTTCTTGCATCGTGGAGGGAACCACCGTCAAGTGAGGGAGTGAACCGTCAGCGTTTGTCATGGAGGGAGCCGCTGACGTGCGTCAGTGACAGCCACGGACGTGTACCCGGCGATGTGTCGACGAGAGTCAGGGAGTGAGCCGCTGTCATATGTCAAGGAGTGATTCGCTAGCACGTGCCAGGGAATAGGCGCCATCATGTGTTAGGGGCTGAATTGCTATAATGTGTCAAGAGGTGAACCGCCAAAGGTTTTCGTGAACTAGTCGCCGTTTTGTGCCAGGAAGTGAGTCGAACTCGTGTGAGAGGGAGTGAGTCTTTGCCGACGCAAATCGGGGAGCTGCCAGTTGTCGTCTGTTTTGGAATGAGCTGATGTAGTGTGTCAGGGAGTGAACCGGCAACATGAGGAAAGGATCAAGCGTTGAAGTGTCAGGGAGTGAGCCGCCGTTGTGTTTGAAACTGAGTTGCTTTTACGTTACAAGGAGAGAATCGTCTTCCTTTGTCAGGAAGTGAGCCGCTCTACCATGTCAGGGAATAAGCCGTCAATGTGTGTCAAGGAGTGAACTGCCGTCGTCGTTCAAAGAGCGAGTTGCAGTTGTGTGTCAGGGTGAGGCAGGGAGAAAACCACTGACGTTTATCAATTAATGAGCAACAGAGGTGTGTCAGTGACCAAGCTGTTGTACTGCGTTAGAGACTGAGCCACCCACGTGTAACGGATTGAGCTGTAGTCTTGCGTCAAGGAGTGAGCCAGTGACGTGTAGCGGAGAGTAAGCTGCCGTCTCCGGTCAGGGAGTCAGCCTCCACCGTATGGCAAGGAGTGAGCTGCCGTGTTTTTGTCGTGAAATGATCTGTAGATGTTTGTCATCGAGTGAAGCACTGACGTTTGTCGGGATGTGACTGGTTGTGTTTCAGGAAGTGAGCCTTCATTCTGCGTCAGAGAGTGCGCTTTCGTCATGTGTCAGGGAGAGGCCTGCCATCCTTCGTCAGAGAATGGACCGCTAACTTTTAAGGGAGTGAGCCAGGGTATGCGTCTCGCACTGAGGCCCTGTGGCTGGTCGGGGACTGAGACTCCATAATGCGTCAAGGAATGTTCTGCTGCAGTGTGGCATGAAGTGATCCACAGTATTTGCTTAGGAAGCAAACCGTCGCAAAGAGTTAGGGAGTGAGCCATCGACGTTTGGCAGAGACAGCCGCAGACTATTGTCATGGGACGAGGCGCCCATACGTGTCAGGGAATGAGCTGCTGTCGTGTGGTTCTGACCGAGCCGCCGTTATATATCAGTGAGTGATCTGTCAAAAAGTGTCATGGAATGAGGTGCCGACATGTGTTTGGGAGTGAATCGCTATAATGTGTCCTGGGGGGGAGGGAGACTGATGAAGGGTGTTGAAGACTGAGATGCCATTTTTGTCAGTCTGAGTTGCTGTTTTGTGTCAGAGAGAGAGTCGGTCTCTAATGCTGGGGAGCAAGTCTCAGGTTTATGTCGGTGATTGAACCGATGACGAGCGTTTGGGAGTGAAACGTTTATGTGTGTCAGGAAGTGGGTTGTCGTGTCTGGTTTAGAGCGATATCCCTCCTGTGTCGGGGAAGAAACCACTAACGTGTGCCAGGGAATGAGGCGTCGACGTGTCGGGGAGTGAGTCGTCGTTCTATTTGAAAGTCATCCACTTGCATGTTACAGGGAGAGAGATGTCGTTCTTTGTCAGGAAGTGATTTTCTTTCGTGTTTCAAGGAATGAAACGTCGACATGCGCCAGGAAGTGAGCTACCGTCGTGTATCAAAGAGTGAACTGCAGTAGGGAGTCAGGGTATGAGCCATCGACGTGTGGCAGGGAGTGAGCTTCCATATCATCTCAGGGAGAGAGCCGCCAACGCAGCGAGTAAGCTACCGTCTCGGGTCAGGAATTGTGAGCCACAAAAGTTGGTAGGAGGTGAACTGCCGCTTTGTGTCACGGAGTAAGACCCAGATGTGTGGGATATAGTGAGCTGCCTTCTGGTGTCGAGGAGTGAGCCGCTCTAGTGTGACAAGGAATAAGCAGATGTCTTGTTTAATGTAGTGAGCCATCGTTTTACTTTAGGGGTTGAACCGCTGTTTTCTGTCAGGTAGTGGGTTACCGATATGTGCCAGGGAGTAAGCTGCCGTGTTGGGTCAGGGAGTGAGTCACCCATGTTTGACAGGGTGTGAGTCTGGAAGTGAACCACCGACGTGTATGAAAGGGTTTGCTGTTGGCTGTCGTTGTCAGAAAGTGAACTGCCAACATATTCAACGGAATCAGACGTAGACTTGTATCAGGGAGTGAGCAGTCCTGTTTAAAAACTGGGTCTCTTTTATTTTTCAGAGAGAGAGCTGTCGTTGTTTCTTCGGAATTGAGTCGTGTCAGGTAGTGAGCTGTCATTGTGCTCCAAGGAGAGAGCTGTCGTTGTGCGCCAGAGAATGAGCCGCCGACGTGTTTCAGAGAGAGAGATGTAGTGTGTCGGGGTGTGGCAGAGAGTGAATCACCGACGTGAGGCTGGGAGTGGACTGTTGACTTGTGTCGGGAAATGATCGAGCGAATTGTGTCAGGGACTGAGTCACCGACGTTTGCCATGGAGTGACCCGCCTCCTTGTGTCGGGGAGTGAGCTGCTGCAGTGTGTCAGGGAGTTAGCTGCAGTCATTTGTTAGGGAGTGAACCACTGAAGCTTGTCAGGGAATGAGAGGTTTTAATCTGTCAGGGAGTGAGCCTTCCTTCTACCTCAGGGAGTAAGCCTTCGGCATATGTTAGTAAATGAGCTACTGTCTATTGCCATGAAATGAACAGTTAACATTTCTCAGGGAGTGAGCAGGTTTGATATTTCAGGGGGTAAAACATTGTTGTTTGTCAGGAAGCGAGCCAGCGTGAGATTCAAGGGGTGAGTTGCTGTGGTGTGTCAAGGAATGAGTTCACTTAGTATTTCAGGAAGCGTTCATCTGTAGTGTGTCAGGAAATGAAAATCAGTTCTGTGTATTTGTGCTTTAGGGAGCGAACCACTGTCGAAAGTTAGGGGCTGAGCCGTCAGACGTGTGTCAGGGAATGAGATGCTGACGAGTGTCAGGGAGTGAGCCTCCGTCGTACGTTTGAGAGCGACTAGAAGGCATGTGCCGGGGAATACACGCAGACGTGCATTTGGGACTGAATCGCTGTAATGTGTCACGGAGTAAACTGCCGAGAGTTGTCGTTGAAAGAACCACACTTTTGTAACGATTGTGTTTCCGTTGTGTGTCAGGAACTGGGACTCTTGTGTGCAGGTAAGCGAGCCTTCAACTTACGTCAGGAATTAAACTCCGATGAATGAACCACCGATGTGTATCACAGAGTTGGCTGTCGCTCTCTTTTCTGGACTGAGCTGTTGTTATATGTCAGGAGTGAACCGACAACATATCTCATGATATCAGGCGCCGACGTTTGTCAAGGAATGAACAGTTGTTGTGCTTGAAATCGTTTTAATCTTACGAAGAGAGAGCCGTTGTTGTTTCCTATGCAGTGAGTCGTTCTCGTTTGCCACTGAATGAACAGTCGATGTGCGCCAATTGGTAAACCGCCGTCGTCTTACAGAGAGTGGTTCAGGGTGTGAAACACTCACGTTAGGCAGGGAGCGAATTGTCGTCTTGTGTCAGGGAATGAGCCACGGTGTTTTGGCAAGGAGTGAGCGGTTCTTGTGTTCGGAATTTAGCCACACATATATCTGGCTAGGAGCCAGTTGTCGTTTAAGGTCAGGAATTCAGTCATCCACGTGTGTCAGGCAGTGAGTTGCTGTGGTGCGTCAGGGAGTTAGCTGATGTTTTGTGTTAGAGAATGAGCATTTATTTTGCCCCATACTGTGAGCCACCGTCGTGTATCAGAGTCGTGTAGTCGTTTGTCAGCGAATGAGCCTGAGACCTTTGTCAAGAAGCGAGTCATCGTTGCACTTCACAGTGTGAGCCTTTGTTGTGTTACGAGGAACGATCTGCCGTCCTTTGTCATGGAACGAATCGCTAACGTTTCTAAGGGAAGGAGCCGTTTTGGTATATAAGGAAATGAGCCAGCTTGTGTCTCGGGGAATGAGTCTCTGTGATAAGTTAGGGAGAAGTGCTTCAGGAAGTGAACCAGAGTTGTGTGTCTTGGTGCTTCAGGGATTGCACTGTCGTCAAGAGTTAGGCAGTGAGCTGTGGGCGTTTGTCAGAAAATGGACCGCTGACACATGTCAGAGACAGCTGCAGACATGTAACTCGGAATAGGGCCCCAACAAATGTTAGGCAATGAGACGCCGTTGTGTGTTTTGGATCGAGCCGCTGTCATGTATCCGGGAGTGATCCGCCGACGTATGTTAGGGTCTGAATCGCTGTATTGTGTCAGAGTGAGAACTGACGAATGTTCCTGGGGAATGAGACGCCGTTCTGTGACAGCCTGGGTCGCCGTTATGTATTAGAGAATGAGTCGATCTTATGTGTCAAGGAGGAAGCCTCAAACTTGTGTCAGAGAATGGACTACCAACGTGTGTCAAGTAGTGGGTCGGCGGTTCTGTTAAGGAGTGATCGATCTACCGTCGTGTGTCAAGAAGAAGTGATCCCCCAGCAGGTGCCAAGGATTCAGGCGTCGACTTGTGTTAGGGAGTTATCCGTCGATGTGCTTGAAATTGAGCCCCTTTACTGTTAAAGGGAGAGAGTTATCACTGATTGTCAGGGGATGAGTTGCTCTTATGTTTCAGGGAAGGATCAAACATTATGCGTCAAGGAATAAGTCATCATGTGTCAGAGAATGAATTGCAATAGGGAGTATGATGTGTGGTAGGATGAGAGCCACCGGTGTATGACAGGGAATGAATGAGCTTCCATCTTCTCTCAGAGAGTGAGACACGCACGAGAGACAGGGAGTAAGTTATCTTCTTGTGTCAGGGAGTGAACCACCGACGTGTGGCAGGGAGTGAGCCGTCGACGTTTTTCATGGACTGAGCTGCTGACATGTTAGACACAGTTGTAGACGTGTGGCAGAGAGTGAGGTGCAGACGAGTGCAAGAGAGTCCGCTTTCGTCTTGTATTTTGGATCAAGCCGACGTCACGTGTCAGGGAGTGAACCGCCGTCATAAGTCAGATTATCAGGTGCCAATATGTCTAAGGGACTGCATCACTACAATGTGTCCGGGAGTAAACCACTGAAGTTTGTCTGAAGAAAAGCCAGCGTTTATTTTGAGAGTGAGTCCTTGTTGTGTGCCAGAGTGAGTTACTCTCGTGTGTTAGTGAGCCAGCGTCCACCTCGTGTCCGGGACTGAACTGAAGACGAGAGTGTTGAGAGCGTTGCTGAACCGCCGACGTGTATCAGGGTGTGGCCGTCGTGTTCATTTTGGACTGAGTTACCGTCGTGTGTCAGGAAGTGAACCGACGATAAACCCGTCGTACTAGCGTGGCAGAGAGAGAGAGTGACCGAGGTCTGGCAGGATGTGAGTTGTCGTCTTGTATTAGGGAAAGAGCCACAGCACAGAGCTGTGACACGGAGGAAGAGGACGAGTTGTCAGGGATTAAACCAAGTACGTGTGACGGAGTGAGCTGCCGTCTTGTGTGAGTTATTCACCGATGTGGGGAAAGGAAAAAGTTGCCGCTTTGGGTTAGGAAGTCATCCACCCACGCGTGATAAGGGGTGAGCAACCGTCTTGTGCCAAGGATTAAGGCATGGAGTTAGCTGCAGTCGTGCGTCGAGGAGTGAGCAGGTGTAGCGTGTCAGGGAATGAGTCCACGTTTTGTGTTAAGGAGTGAGCCTTCGATTTTCATCGGGGAGCGAGTGGCATTAATGCCTCAGGGAGTAGGCCTCCGTTGTATGGATTAGTGTAAGATGCCGTCTCCAGTCATGGAATCAGTCACCAAGTAGGGCAGCAAGTGAGCTGCCGTCTTTCACCAGGGAATGAGCCACCGACGTGTGGCATGGATTGAGCTGGCGTATTGTTTCGGGGAGTGAGCCGCTGTAGCGTGTCGAAGAGTAAGTTAGCGTTTTACCTTACTGAGCGAGCCTTCCTTTTGCGTTAGGCCGTGAGCCGCCGTTTTGTTTCGGGGAGAGAGTTGCAGTTGCTTGTCAGGGAGTAAACCATTTCCGTTTGTCAGTGAGGGAGTGGTTTTGGTGTTTCAGGGAGTGAGCCAGCAGGGGTATTAGGGAGCGAGTCGCTGTGTGTGTCAGAGTGTGTTACGCAGCAGTGCGTCAGGAACTGGGTTACCGTCGTGTGTCTTGGTCGCTTCAGAGAGCGAACCACCGTCATGTGTCAGGGCGTGAGCCGTCGAAATTAGTATGTAATTGCGCCGATGACGTGTGCCAGGGAATGAGGCTTGGATGAGTGTCAGGGAGTGAGGCAACTTCATGATCTTTTTTTCTTTTTTTGAGCTGCCGTCTTATGTCAGGCAATGACCCACCGACATGTGTCAGGAAATGAATCGCTTTCGTGTGTTAGAAAGCAAACTTTCACCTTGTCATGGATTGAACCGCCAACGAGTCTGATAGAGAAACGCCACAGAGTACCAGGGAGCTGTCCAATGTCGTCTCTTTTGGAATGAGCTGCCGTCGTCTTTCAGGGGAAGAACTACCAGCATAAGCTGTGGTCTCAGATGCCGATTTGTGTCAAGGAACGAGTTGTCATTGTTTGAAACTGAGTCGCTTATTGTGACGAAACCGTCAATATTTGTCAGGTGAGTCGTCGTCGTGTGTCAGGAAATAATCCTTTGATTTGAGCCAAGGAATGAGCTGCCGTCGTGTTTTAGAGAGAATGTTGCAGGGAGAAAGCTGTCATTTTGTGTCAGGGAATGAGCCACCGAGTTGTGGTAATGGATAAGCTGCCGTGTAGTGTCAAAGGGTTAACCGCATTCATGTGACAAGGAGTGAGATGCTGACTTGTCAGCGAGTCAGACAACGACCTTTAGCAGGGAGCGAGCCATCTAAGTGTGAAAGGGAGTGAACTGCCGTCTTGTGCCAAGGAATGTGCCATCGCCTTGCGGCATAGTGTTTTGTTGGATAGTGAGCCGTTTCAGTGCGTGTCAGAGAATATGCAAATGCTTTGCGCTGGGGAGGGAGCTTTCGCTCTGCGTAAGGGAGTAAAATGTCGTCCTTTGTCAGGAAATGAATCGTTAACGTGTCTAAGAAAGAGAGAGAGAGAGAGAGCCGTTTTAATGTTTCAGGGAGTTTGCCGTCGTTGTGCGTCAGGGAGTGAGCAAGTGTGTGTGTCAAGGAGCGAATCCCTTTAGTGTGTCAAGGAGGGAGTCGCCTTGATGTGTCAGAGTTTGACTCCTTTCGATGTTTAAGGAAATGCCTTTGTTTTGTATCAGGAGATCAGTCTTTATTGCGTGTTCTTTGTTAGAGAATAAACCATTATCGTTTCTCGGAGAGGGAGCCTTTTTATGTGTCAGGGAGTGATTTGCCGTAATGTGTTAGGGAATGAGTACAGTGAACAGTCAGCATTTGTCAAGAAGTGAATCGCTGGCATGTGTCGACACTAGGAAACATTTATCCGGGAGTGAATCGCCGTCGTCAGTCAGGGAGTAAGACGCTGTTGTATGTCAGAAAGCGACCTGCCTGCATGTGCCAGGAAGTGAGGCACTGACGCGCGTTTGGGAGTGAATCTATGTGTTGTATCAGTGACTTACCGACAGTTGTAGTGAAATGAGACACCGTTCTGTGTAAGGTATGTGACATTTGTTACAGGAAGTGAGACGCTTACGTGTGTTAGGGATTAAACAAGCATCGACAGAGCGGGAGTAAACTACTGTCATGGAGTGATTTCCTGTCTTATGTCAGGGAGTAAACCTCCAAAATGTGCCAGAAAATCAGGCGTCGACTTGTGTCAGCTGCTTTGATATTACAGTCGTCTTATTTTTTGGGGGAGTGAGTCAGTCTTGTGTGTCGGGATTTGAACCGTCGGTGTGCACCAAAGAGTGAGCCATCGTCCCCTGTCAGACTCTGAGTTGCAACGTGGAGTCGGAGCATGAGCCACAGACGTCTGGCAGGGAGTGAGACTCCGTCTTATTACAAGGAGTGAGCTCACGAACTGTGGCAGGGAATAAGCTTCCGTCTTGTGTCAATGAGTGAGCCACCCTCGAGCAAAAGGAGTGAGCCGCCATCTTGTGTCAGGGAGTGAGAGACCGATGTGTGGCATGGTGTGAGCTACCGTCTGTTCTTAGGGAGTCAGCCCTTGTAGTGGGTCAAGGTAGGTATAAGCCGATGTTTTGCGTCACGGAGTGAGTCTTCGTTTATCGTCAGGAAGTGAGCGAACGCTGTGTGTCAGGGAATGAGCTGTAGTCACGGAATGAAACGGCTATTGTGTTAGAGAGCAAAAAGATTTATTTTTTTTAGGGAGAGACATCGCTATGCGTCATGAAGTGAGCCGTCGCTGTATGTCTGGGACTGAGCTGCTGTCCTTTGTCAGGGAATGCACCACTAACGTTTGTCAGCAAGTGAGCTGCTTTGATATATTAGGGATCGAGTCGTTGTTTAGGGTCGAGGAGTGAGCCAGCATGTGTCATGAGTTAGTCGCTGTAGATTGTCGGTGAGCGAATCGCAGTAGTATGTCGTGGAGTATTTCGACATATTTGACTGGAAGTAACCCACGATTATGTGTCCGGATTATTCAGGGACAGATCGACCGTCAAGAGAAGGGAATGATCCGCCAGTTTGTCAGGGAGTGAGCTGCTGACGTGTCAGAGAAAGCTGCAGGTATGTGTTAGGTAAAGAGGCACCATCGAATGTCAGAGAATGAGCCGTCGTCGTATGTCAGGTGATGAAGACCTAATTACTAAGATATGTCAGGAAGTGAATCGCAGAAAGTTTTCAGCGACAAAGCTGCAACTTTTATCAGAATGCGTCGTTGCTGAGCGTAAGGGAGAGTCGCTCTCTTGTGTTCCTCCTTTCTCAATTCTTTATATATTTCAATTAGGGCCCGGCCTTAATGTGGACTTTTGTCCGTGACTGGAGCCTTCAACATGAAAAAAAAAAAAGAGTATCAGGGAGTAGTCTGTCGTGGTCTGTTTTGGACTGAGCTGCGTTCGTGTGTCAGGAAGAGAACCGCCATAACGTGCCAGGGAATCGGGTGCCGAGCAGTCGTTTTGTTTGGAACTGAGACGCTTTAATGTAACAAGGAGAAAAACGTCGTTGTTTCTCAGGGCGTGAGTCGCTGTGGTGTGTTAGGGGATGTCGATGTGCGCCAAGGAGTGAGCCGCTGTCCTGTGTCAGACACTGAGTCGCAGTAGTGTGTCAAGGTGTCGCAGGGAGTGAGTCACCGACGTGTGGCAGGGGGCAAGATGCCGCCCTGGATCAGGGAGCAGCCACCCATATGTGAGAGGGATGGAGCTGCAGTCATGTGCCAGGGATTGAGCCACCGACGTGTGGCAGGGAGTAAGCTGCCGCTTGGGTCAGGGAGTCAGCCACCCATGTGTGACAGGGATTGAACCGCCGTCTTTTCCCCCGGGATGAGCCACCGCTGTGTGGTATGGTGTGAGCTGTCTTATTCTTTCCCATCGGGGAATGAGCCGGCTGTAGTGTTTCAAGGAGTAAACTGAAGTTTTGTGCTACGGAGAGAGCTTTTTTTTTGCGTCAGGGAGTGAGCCACTATTGTTTACCAAGGAGTGAGTCTGTGCAACGTCTCGGGGAGTGTTCCGCTGTAGTGAGTCAGGAAGTGAACGACAGTCGTGTGCCTTGGTGCTTCAGGGAGCGAACCATCGTCAAGAGTTAGGAAGCGAGTCGCCGAGTTATATCAAAGATGAGTCGTTGACGTGTGTATGGGGCAGTTGCAGACGGCTGTCAAGGAATGAGATTTTTTATGTTAGCTGAAACGGCACGGGCAGCTGAGGCCCCAATCAAGGCCATCCCATTAACGCTACATATATATATATATATATATATATATATATATATATATATATATATATATA
>JAYMFT010171028.1:0-12229 GCA_038088735.1 Panulirus argus
CACACAATAATCATGTGACGCAGCAGCTTGCCGAGTATTCCGTGGTCTAGCTAGTGGTGGGGGCACACAAGCAGCCTTTATATAATGGCACTGTACAGGCATTCTGCCAACCCCCTGGCACCTCTCCTAGTGTTGTACATTGATAAAAATTCCTGATTAACCAGTTGACAATGCTGGCATCCCCCTTTATTTAGAAATCAAACTGCAATCCCATCCACTCCATCAGCTTCGCCACATTTCATCTAATGCAAGGCTTTTACACCCTCTTCTTGTTTCACTATACCATATACCATGACACACTTGCTTTGCATACCTCCACATCCCAAGTGCCTCATATTTACTACCTTATCTGACACATTCAACTGTCCTTGAAAATACCATTTCTATATCCTTTGTACCTCTTTGCCTGTTTCCACTTTCCCATCAACTCCCTCACTTAAGCTCTCTCTCTTTTTTTTTTTTCAGACTATTTATCTCCTTCCAAAACTCTCTCACCACATTTCTCATTTCCATCTTTATCAGTCCCTGTATCATCCTACTGATGTCCAGCTACTTTCTCTTGTACATTTTCCAGTCTCTTACACTCCTCCTTTGCAGGTAGCACCCATACACCTTTCTTTTCTTTTTCACATGCAAATTAATTTCCTCATCCCACCATTCACTTCCCTTTCTCATATACTAACATCCCACCCTTCACATGCCACACACTTCACCCACACATACAAACAAAGCTTCCTAAATACCTTCAATTCCTCTCCCACACCTCTAGTTTCATTTATTCTCTCGTTATACTGGTCTTCACACAATCTCTCTTGTTCTCTGCACACAAGCCTTTAGTCCAAGCTCACTCACTTTCACCACCCTCTTCCCACCTATGTCACTGCCTCTTTTCGTAAAGCCACTACCCCAGGAATTCAAATTATAATGGCATTACATTCCTTGACACCTGTCTTACCCCAAATCTGTCATAACTCAAAAAACCATTCCTGACCAAACATTTTCCTGGTTTAACCCATATGGATGGAGCATACTTTTCCTGAAACAGTTTATCTTACCACCCAGATATAGTACAACACTCTTCACATGATTAAGACAATGCAATGAAAACGTATTGGAAAAGTTACTGTACTGTAATATGGTGATAAGGGCCTCAGGTGCTGCTGGAGTGGAAGACAATCTTGCCCCAACAGTAGGGAGGTGGAATGGGAGAAAGGCTTTGGAAATCAGTGAAATATCTAGAAAATATATTAACGAGGACTTGACCCTTATGAGTTCCTGATGAAATTTTACCATATATGCTGAAGATGTCATATACTCTGCATAAACCACTTGAATTACAGTTCAAGATGTCATTGAAGAGAGAGACAAAGTACCAAGGAAATGGAGAAGGGCAAACATCATACCTATGTATAAGAAATGACATAAGAAACAAGTGCTGAACTATAAACTGGTCTTCCTGTTGAATTTGGTATGTAAGATTCTGGAGAAGATTATTTGAAAACAAGTGGATGAATTTCTATGGAGGAGAAATTACCTAAAAGAGAAATGAGATGGTTTTAGGGAAAAGAGATCATGTAACAAACCTCTTAAAATTCTGTGAGAGAGTAGTCCTAGATATAAGGGAAGGTTGGGTGGACTGTTTTTATCAGCATTACCAGACACCATTTGATGCTGTACCACATGGGAGACTGAGACGCTGATTATGAAGCCAGATCACCAGGCTGGAATAAGGGGGAAATTCCTGTGATGAATAGATTATCTCAGTGGGAGGGAACAGAGAATCAGAGAATGCATGTTAGAGGAGTCTTTTCCAAGTGGGTCAGGGTAACCAGCAGAGCACCACAGGGTTCAATTATGGGGCCATTATTCTTTTTGATTTATGTAAATGACTTGCCTAAAGGCATGAAAATCAACTTAAATATATTTGTAGATGATGCAAAGGCCATAAGAGAAGTAAAAGTGAGGAGCATTGCATCAGCTTACAAGGGAATCTAAACAGACTCCACAATTGATCTGATGCATGGGCAGTGAAATTCAATCCAAGCAAATGTAAAGTACTGAGGATTGGACAAACTGAAAGAAGCCCTCAGTATAGATGTTATGCAACAGAAATACACTTCAGGATTCTGCGTTCGAGAAGGACTTTGGGGTCAACTTCATCCCATTCTGTAGTCAGAGTCCTGTATTAGGAGAATAGTTATAGAGACAAATTTTCTGCTGGCAAACATGAGAATAGCCCTCAAGTATATGGACAGAGAAATAATTGGGAGGCTCTTCATATTCGACATAAGGCCAGCACTAGAATATGCTTCTTAAGTTTGGTCAACGCACCTAATGAAGCACAAGGGGTTAGTAGAGAAGGTCCAGAGTAGGGCAGCAAAACTGGTACCAGAATTAGGAGAGCTAATTTACTGGGAGAGGCATAATGCTTTAGATTTACCCCTCTTGGAAGAGGGAAGAATGAGGGGTGACCTGATCACAGTCATTAAATTTTTGAAATAGATGAATGACATGGACAGTGAATAGTTCTTTGAGAGATGTAAGGATAGAGTAAGCAAATGACATGACATGAAATTAAGAAACTTAGTAAAAAAAGATGTGAAGTACTGTGATAGTATAAGAGTGGTTGATGAATGGAATAGAATGACTGAGGGCATGGTTAATACCAACACCATACATAGATTTAAGATGTATGATAGTAAATAATGTTTTAGAGAAGGGGCTCTATGAGTGTAACGCTCCTTCCCTGTACAGTACAAATTGGTAATTACAGTATCTATGGAACTGGATTGCAGTTTAAGCCTTTATGTTACTACCTTTGCAGGTATTGACAACAGCTTTATTTGAGTAGGTTTAAACATTTTAAGGATTATCAGTACAGACCGTGACATATATTGAAGCTCTTATTTTGAAAAGGTAATATTTCTGTCATTGCTCTGCTGTTTAAATATTGCTAGTAATAAAGATTGTTGGAAAAAAATATGTTGAGCTTCCATTAATTGATTCCTTGTTTGGAATTTTTGCAGGTGTACATGCTGAAGCCAGAGCAGCAGTTACAGTTGTATAATATACTTCAGGACTCTCTTATTGCACGTGGCATCTTACAGCCATGAATTGTCATAAACAGATGCAAATCATTGGTGTAAATGTAAGTACTGTGTGTTGCTTGCTCCTTGTCATGGCTAAAGTAACAAGACTTTTATTTCATATTGATTTATACCCTGTGAAATGTGAAAGTAATTTGTAAGCATCAGTACTCTGTCTGGAAGAACATGCTGACAGTAGATTTTATGTTGAAGATATTCCAGGTAGTGATGTGTTTAAAGTGTCTTGCAGTTGTAATTAAAGATATCCAACTATCTCTGGTAATTATCAGTTGTACTTTGACCGGATCATTATCACTGTGGTCTGTATTTTCTTTAGTTTATTCCATTGAATTTACATAAACATTAAGGTTTTAGTTTGATTCACAAATGTAGTAAATTTTTGGGTTTTGAATTCACTGTGTTAGTTACCGGTAATTTGTAAGACATATGGCAAAGAAATTTAAAACATCACTTGTTACATTTAGCTGAAGACAGTGTTTGTGAGTTATCTCATGTAAATTTAGAGCACAGAGAATGTATCATTTGTTTGGTTTGTAATAAAATTTCCATGTAAGATTAACTAAAATATCACCATAATGACTTATTTACAATGCCATCAAAACTCCATAGGTAAAGTACACAGTTGTGAAAACAGATTCATTTCATGCAAATGTTACTGCAAAACTAAATTTGGCAATTGCAGTGGCTTCAGTATTAGATAGGACTTTATAGTTATTTTGTGAATTATGTATTTTTGTATAAGGCTTAAAATGAAAAGCAAGCAGCAGTGTAGTGTAATCCAATCGAATAACTTTATTTTTTAATCCAATTACTAGCTTTCCCACAATAGAGGAAGGTAATGATGTGTCTTAACCATCAGCAAGCCCATATTAGGATAAGATAGTACTGAATCCTTATTACCAGCAATCCCATGATAGGATAAGGCAGTGCTGGAAGAAATAGTGTTGATACCTTGCTATGAGCTAACCCTTATGAGAAAAGGTAGCACTACCAACTGCCCCACAGTTGGTTAAAGTTGAGTTGTTGCTACCTTCTGTTCCATGACAGAATGAAGTATAGCAGAATCCTTATTACCAAGTATCCCAAGATAGTATAAGTGAAAAATCCTAATTGTCAGTTGTATCATGGTTGGAGAGTACTGTATAGTCTTAACTCTCTGCTGCTCTATTGTAGGATAAGGTTGTATAGAGTCATTACTACCATCTTTTCCATGGCACCCTTGGTGACACTGGATGACTATCTTGTGTGATGACTAAGCTTATGGTGGATGAGTGAATGGCAAGATGTTGTTAACATTACTACAATGTCTTGTTTTTTATATAAACATGGATTTAAGTGTACGCATATCAGATTTGTTGTAAAAGATATAAGATACTGTATGTAAATATATATGTATATATAAATATATATATATGTTAGATACCAGCTGTTTGAAAAATTTGCTTTGCTTGATTTTCAGGTCTGTGAACAAAAGCCATTTGATATTTTCTGTGCAATTATTTTTATATTTATTTTATACCAATACTCCATTTTTTTTTAATCAAGCAAACTTATATAACCATTAACTATAGATTATTCATTCCATCATGTGGTAATTTGAATTTCTCATTCAGTACTGTTGTGTAAGAAAAGAGTTAATATTTAAAAAAAAGAAGTAGATTCATCATGGTCTGTAGAATGTTAAGGTTTTTTTAGTCATATTCCAGTGAACTGTACCTTTAGTAATTTTTCTTCATGCAAGTATCTCGACTGTTCTTCACGATACTTACGACTTCCATGTGAATTAACTGGAGGTATGTGGTTTAGTCCTTTTCATGTTAGTGTTGTTCACATGTCTTACCAAAAGATTTGAGTCATCAAATAACTCCAGAAAAATGTATTTTGTCTCTTAATAGGAGGTTTGTGTCATTTGTAGCAGAGAAATTCTACAGATTGAGAGGTGGCTTAAGATAGATATTTTTCAGATTATAGGTCAGACAACTGAGTTCATGTTAATTAAGGAACTTCGTTTGGAAGTCATTTTTTGGCATTTTATGTGAATGGTTACATTAACCTTAAGCATACTGTAAACATTCCAAGTGCTTTTGATGAAATTTGTGCAGTATTGTGAAATTCTTGAAAGAATTACATAGTTAGAAAAGAATGAATAGTAGAGCACTGTCTTGCATGCAAAACCTGTGAACAGTTAGTTTGATAATTTTGCTTTGTATGAAATGTACTTTTACACTACCATAAGAATCACTCTTTGTCATAGCTAATATAAAGCATTGTGTTGGAGGTACCAAAGGGGTTGATACCCAAAATGTCAGTCACTGTAAGGTTTGGTAATATGTTGTTTACATCATTTGTTGCTGTACTGGTAATGATAATAGAAAGACTTTAGTGATATCCATAGTTCAGTAAAATTATATTCTTCAATTAGAGCATGATGCATATAGAATTTTCTTTAAACTATTTGACCGCTCTGCATTCCCATCCATTCAAGTGTCTTAGTCCCAACATCCATGTACACAACACTTGTTGAAAAGTTGTATGTGTTGAATTGGCTATGCAGTTGAGTCTGAAACTTTTTGGTGGTTACACAAAGAAATGTAAATATGAAATAAAGATAGTGAGAATGAGTGAGGAGAGGTTGCTAAAGAAGATTTATGTGTCAGTATTGGAGGGAAAAAGGAGAAGGGAGAGACCAGTTGAAGATGGAGGGATGGAGTGAAAAACATTTTAAGTGATCAAGACCTGAACTTGATGGAGGGTGAAAGGCATGCATGGTATAGACCGAACTGGAGCAATTTGGTATACAAGGAGTTGTGTGTTGTAGTTTCAGACCATTACACATGACGACTAGAGAATGGATGCAAATGAATGTGGCATTTCTTCCTCTATTCCAGACACACTCTACCTTACTAATGAGGAAAATGGCAAACAGGTATGAAAAAACTTAAGTGTGCATAAGGAAGGTAGAAGAATGAGAAGGATGCAAGCTGACAGAAGGAGGAACAAGATGAGAAAAATGGAATCCTTTTAAAGATACTGTAGTCTAAGAATGTGTGCAGTGCCATATGAATTATTGTAGTTACCCCAGTATCCCTTTCTGAAAAGGTCCTTGTGTTACCTAGGACCTCTTTTCCAGGGGCTTCTGCAGCCCAAGGTTGCACTGCATAAAGTAGCAGGAATAGGATGGACTGCTTTGAAGCAAGAAGGTCTTTGATGAGACTGTACTCTATTTTAACAACTGATGATGATATGCCCCACCAGTGGTACCTATTCACTTGCAATGTAAGCTCAGGTAAGTGGCCTCTGGTAACACCCACCAAGTGAATTAACAGTGTGAATGTGGCCAAAAAAAATGAACCATAAATAGGAAAAGTACTGTTCCCTCAGTTATGAAGAGTAGAGGCCAGGTGATTAATTGCTTCCTCTGCAGATTTAGGTACAAAATCCTAGTTTCTCACGTAGAATCAATTATGAGGAAAAATGCCTACATGTTAGTATAAGTTCCTGTTAGGAATGATATGAATATGTAGACTGAGGGATTTCTTTGGTTTCGTATTTAAAGCAAGAATCATGCATTTAATGATTATTCATAATGGTAATTACTAAGAAATATGTATATTGTGAGAATGGCATGAGTAAAGTAAAGAAAAAAGGTTCAAAGTCATTTGGTAATATACTGAGAATGAATGTATTAGGAAACTAGTTTCTCTTAGTCATCTGTGGAAGCATTACAGTTAGGAAAGTTCAGGGGTTGCCTCTCCTAATGGTTTATAGTCCTTAGCATGCTCATTTCAGTACCTCTTAGTGGTACACCACATTTTCTTACACCAACACTTCTTAAGAGAGAACTAATTTCCTTTTTTTAACTTCTGTTTTTTTATATGCTCATGGTATCTTTTTATACTTATTTCTTGTAGCTTTTAAGTGTACTACAGATACAGTGCCCATTTTAATTACCCTTTGTATCTTAGTTTATTGCATATTTTAGCTTTGTGCAAGTAAATAGTATTTGCTGTAGATACCTAAGATCCGAGAAATATGGAGAATTCTTGAAAAAACATTTCAGATGTTGCAAGTTTTGTTGTGTCTTCAGCAGTTGAAGGGATGGAGAGGATCATCAACCAGAATATTAGGGGAAGATTCCACATTCACCACCTTTTTAAATGGATGTATAGATATCTTTTAAGGGAAGTACTGTCCATTCTTATTAGGCTTCACTTATATTTCAGGTTTAACTTATTGTGATAGTAAACTTTTGTATAAGTGTCTTCTCTTTACATTTGCTAGCATAAATCATGAAATATCCTGGTAGGTTCACACTTTGGCATTATCAGAAACAAAGGATGAGAATGTGATTCTAGATTAATTAAAGTATTCTTAGAATACTCCCACTTCTTGCTTTATATATGTGCAGACTGTTTCTCGTGCCCAAGACTAGGAATGTAGATAAGTCATATCTTTGGGAAAGTAAGCATCATTTGAAATGTTTTCAGAACAGAATTTAATATTATGCTGCTACAAATGCAAATGTTTTGCTTGATGATAATCCATAGCTACTTGTAGTTATTTTGTTCTTGCTTGCATTTCTGAGTTAAGGGTACTTGAGTGATTCTAATGTGTAAATGCTTTCTTGTGACAACCCTGATATGGCCACACCTCGATGTTTATGATATAGAGATTTGTTCACTGATGGCATGCAATTCCATATAGAGCTTTCTTGTTACTTATATTGCTTTTTGTTTTCATGTGCAGGCAACATATTGATTTATCATATGAAAGAAGTTACATCTGTAATTTTTTCAAACTTACATTCCTTTTATGTACTTTTCACTGGAGGAATGGTTACAGTATTTTACTGGTATTTTATTTGGCACATGAAGTGCTCAGGGAAGACCACAGAAAGCTGTATTGGCTTCACTGTGAATTGGAGGGCTTTGGTTTTGATGCATTTTACATGACAGCTAAAAAGTGCATGTGAGCAAATAATGCTGTTCTACTAATGTTGGCACTACCATGCTATGAGGGAAATGGTGGACAAGTATGAGAAATGATCAGTTATTAGTTACATAATTTGTTCATCTCTTTTCTTGTATGCATTAATAGCTTTTATTGGTGAATTTGTGGTTGATCCCAGTTGCCTCATATGCCCTGGTTCACCTCATTGACAGCACATAACCCCCTGCGTATCACCGCTCTAATTCACTCTTATCCTGTGCACACATTTCACCCTCCTACATGTTCAGGCCCTAAGCACTTAAAATATTTTTCCTTTCATCCTTCCATATCCAGTTTGGTCTCCCCCTTCTCCTTGCCCCCTCCACTTCTGATGTATATATCCTCTTTGTCAACCTTTCCTCATTCATTCTTTCTATGTGTCTAAACCATTTAAGCACACCCTCTCCAGCTCTCTCAACCACAGTCTTCTTATTACTTCATCGCTTTCATTTACCTTCTTATTATTTTGTTGATCAAACTGCTTCATACTTAAAATTTTCCTGGAACATTTCATTTGCACACATATATCCCCTTCCACACATCCTTATTTACAGCCCATGCTTTTACAACATCACTGAGACTGCTAAACTTTCAAAGATAACCATTTCTTCCATCCCAGAGTACAACCTTTTTTCCACACATTCCTGAATGCTCCCAAAACCTTTGCCTCCACACGTTTTCTATGCTTCACTTCAGCATTCATGGTTCCAAATACTGCCATATCCTCTCCTAACTACCTAAAACACTTAACTTCCTCCAAATTTTCTCCATTCAGACGTACACCCCCGACTGACCTGTCCTGCCCCATTAAAGCTAATACTTTTGCTTTTTTTTTTTCTCAATTACTCTCAACTTCCTCCTTTCACTTACTCCTAAACTCAAACACCAACTACTTACTCCTAAACTCACAAACACTAACTACTAATTCCTAAACTCAGACACCAATTAATGCAGCTCCTCACTTGAATCTGTCGCCACCATTGGATCATCATCAAAGAACAACCAACACTAACACACACACGCACACGCACGCACGCACGCATGCATGCATGCATGCATGCATGCATACATACATACATACATACATACATACATACATACATACATACATACATACACACACACACACACACACAAACACACACACACACTTTGTATTCAACCCTCTCTCCAAGGCTCTTGCATTTACCTTCCTCTTCACCCCATCCATAAAATATTAAACAGCTATCATGACATCACAAGCCTCTGCCATTGACCCTACCTTTGCCTAAAAGTTTTCACTCTCCTCTGTACCTACTCACACACATGCCTTACACTCTTTATAAGAACTTCTGACTGCTTCCAGTAGCTTTCCTCTTACACCATATAGTTTTAAGAACTTCCCCAAGGCCTCTATCAAACATGCCAATTGCTTCCTCCAGATCCATAAAAGATGCACAGAAATCCATCTGTTTCTCATACGTATTTTTCACATACACTCGTTAAAGCAAACATCTGATCCACACATCCTCTAACATTTGTCTGTATATATCTCTGATGCCTGTTCCAATTGGAACTCCCACAAAGGGGTGGCCACGGTAACAGTCTCCATAACTAAAGAACTCCAGTAGTGCTGATCTTATCCTTTAGTGCCTCAACCTTAACAGGCTACTGGCAGAAGGCAAATCTAGCACAGTGTTTGCAGAGGCTCCTACCTAATGTTCCTAATGACTACTTCTATCTAATACTCCTACCTACTACTTCTACCTAATGTTTCTACCTAATGCACCTGCCTAAATGTTCCTACCTACTATTTCTATGTACTGCTCCTACCATTGTGCCATAAGGCAGGGCTTGCTCATAGTGCTTGCTGCTGGAAAATCTAGAGTTACGAAGAATGAGCTGCATGAATTAAATGTTGTCAGGTGTTACATATGACAAGGAGAGATTGTATGTTTGTGGACAGAATGCCAGTAGTCCAAATGTTAGTGAGGCAGAACCTTAAATAATATTTGTATCATCTTGTGCACAATGTCTTACAGAAACTTGGACAACCATTGATACAGATAATCACATCTTCTTCAACTTCTGAAACCACATTGTTCCTCCCCAGTGTGATGTGATATACATGCCCTCCCCATCTAAGTCACCAGCTTAATGCATGCTGAGATTTTTTTCTCTACATGATATATAGCAGGTCATATTCTTTAAACTATCCCCCCTTTCTCATGCTTAGATAAGTTTTACTCAGTAAATGATATCATGTCTCATACTTTATCACTACCCATGTTAATGAGGTTGTGCTACAAAATGATAAAAAACAGCCTTGTTTGTTCACATTTATTCTCTACCTGTTATGTATGATACACAAAAGGTAGAGCCCCCATCCACAGCCAAACACCTCAGACCATTTTGCAAATTTCCCTAGTTTCACATGCCTTGATTGAAACCATTGACAGGATGTTGCATCATGTATACCACTGCACTTCAATTCTATGTATCCCTCTGCATGCCTGTAACACTCATAAAAGTTCACACCCTAATACTTGGAAGCCATTTTTAAACTGTCCTTCCATCTCCTTCTTGATCTTCCACTCTCTTTTGTCCCTTGCACTTCTGACGTGTACATCCACTTGGTCAGTCTCTCTTCACTCATCCTATCCAAATTTTCAAACCTTTTTAGCACACACTGTTCAGCTCTCTGTCTGGCTTAGTTTACTGCAACACCTCCCTAACATTGTCATTCCTGAGACAATCAATCCTCCTCACACCACATTGTTTTCAAGCATTTTGTTTCCAGTTCATCCACCTTCCTCTGTTGATTTACACTACTTAATTGCTTGATACTCAAGGAGTCATTTCAGGTAGCCAGCCACACTCACCAGGTGGAACAGTAGGTCATAAAGTGTTATGATGTTCTCTCAGTCAGTGTGCAGAGAATGTGGACAGTGAGTAGTAAGTCTTTGGTGTCTTCGCTGTGATAGTTGCATCATGGATTGAAGAATCAGGATATGTTGAAATGGTCTTTATAGTGTTGTAGGGATGGCTGATGTCCACAACCTAAACAAAAAAGTCTGACTTATGTTTGTCTGAGAAGTGTAGTTTTTGATAGGTGTATGTTAGATGGCATGAAGTTTACAAGGGCAATTGTTTAATGCTTGCCAGATTTGGAATTGAACCCAGTCGTGTAAAGCAGCCATTGAAAGGTATGTGGGGCCTGGTTGAGAATAGGGAGCTGTGGTGTCAGTGCATTACACATGACAGCTAAAGATTGGACTTTTTTTTTTTTTTTTTTTTTTTTTTTTTTTTTTTTTTTCCACAACCTTGCTAATGCAGAATATGGTGAACAGATATGAAAAAATATGTACCAAACCAGCCACCAGTCCACATAGAGAAATAAGAAACATGTCCCCAGCTTTGCATGTCAGCACTCAATATTTGTGGATTCTCCCCCTCTGGGTAACACAACAGAGACAGAACCTCTGTGCAGTAAGATGACTCTACAGACACATAACCATCCCCCAGCCCAACCTTAAACTTTACTGCACTAGACTTTCACTCACCTCAAGCCACATTCCCTAGAGATATACGAGTTACAGTTTTTCATCTACGCTTTAGACACAACCCCTCTTCCCAACATTAAAAATGCCAAATCAGTATATTGTAAGACCTCACATGCCCTAGGGGCAACTTTCACACTGAAAACATTGAACACTTGACCTCATTTGTCATGCACTTACCCCACATTTGCAAACTTTGTCAATGCATTTTCTGATCCCTGGTCCCATTCAGTGGATGTGGATGGCTTCCTAAGCAGTGGGAGCTTCATAGAAGGGGTCTTAGGGTACTAAGTGGTGGGAAGGTAAAATATATGAGGATTTTTTCTTCTAAGGCTCTGTCATCTCTTCTTCACATTACCTTACTTCTGCAGGAAGTGGTGAGCATTTGTAAAGGAGAGAGGGGCGAGTATGCAGTCTTTTAGGGATGAGAGGGCCTGGGAAGTGAGTCAATTGTTGCTCACCAATGATACAGCACTGATGGCTGATTCGAGTGAAAAGTGCAGAAGTTTGTGACTTATTTGGAAAAGTGTGTGAAAGGAGAAAGTTGAGAGTAAATGTGAATAAGAGCAAGGTCATTAGGTTCAGCAGGGTTGA
>JAYMFT010171039.1:0-12229 GCA_038088735.1 Panulirus argus
GACCAGGTTGTGGGAAAGGTGGGGCCAGGGTGAGAGGGACGGATGGGATGGGACCAGGTTGTGGGAGAGGTGGGGCCAGGCTGTGGGGGAGGTGGGACCAGGCTGTGGGGGAGGTGGGACCAGGTTGTGGGGGAGGTGGGGCCAGGTTGTGGGAGAGACGAGGTCCTGGCTATAAGGCAATGCACCGAAGGAGGATTTACTTCCATTCTCCTAAACGTTTCTCTTTAAACGCTCCAGGGGAGTCCTTTAAAGCCTGAAATCTTGAGGAACGTTCCCGGGTAGGATAGAGAGAGAGAGAGAGACGTGTTTACTTATCTTGGATTGCAACAGCAAGACGATAAATTGCCAAGGAGAGACTTCAAGTCGAGGTGGCATGACATACATATTACATTCCCACGCATTATTACGACGACCTCTTAAACAAAAAACTTTCTTAAAAATGTACTGCTTAAAGGAAGCACAGAGCCAATAATCTGAGACGTGAAAACATATAAAATAAATCGCAAAAATAATTTCATGAATTCAAGACAAGCATCCGCTATTTAAATTAAGCGTGAATAAATTTGCTTTTGTATTCTAGGGGAACGGATGTGTGACGAACGATTCCCCCATACCCAATAACAGAAGGAGTAGGTCATAAATAACGCCCAGACAGACAACTAAGCAATTAGTACATGAACGAGGACATAACTCATTAATATCAATATGAATACAAGTCATTAATCACAATGTAAATAGATTGCATATGCATTCGTTCAGTCTAATGTTCTTATCAGTAAGTAAAACAGAGTAATGTCTTCATTTGTATAATATATTGCCTTCGCATCATTTCAGTCAGGAAAAAAGATTGGCACTCAGATTTATTTCATTTTATTATTAATTTTCTTTTTATCAATCTATTTAATTCAATTTTTTTTGGGGGGTGGGGGGGGAGGAGGCGAATTTTTTGGCGATACCATCATATTCAGTTCTGCTCGTACAACATATACAGATTAACTTAAAAACTGCATGCAAAAATTCAAATTTTGTAAAAATCAAACGTAACAGAGGGCGGCTGCCTATATAGCAGTCGTTCTTACTATAATTTCCCTACGAGAACCCAATTCAATTCTTCTAAAATTACTGCCACCCCATCGAGTGCGTGTGTGTGTGTGTGTGTGTGTGATTAGAATTTCCTACCTACCGTAAGTGAGCAATATTCATATCTTCCCAAGCCTCTGTATTCAAATAACTTATTCTACTTAGAATTCTGTTAAGTAAAACACCCACTTTTCAATTCTTTTTTTTCAAGAAAGGTAACAGTACAGTATTCCTTAGAACAATAAATAACAGCAACGGTAAAATAGAAGAAAAAAAATGCTTCATCGCGGTCAAATGAGAAGCTACAGTGACGAATTTCATGAATGGGGTATCAGTGAGACGGTCCAAAAGACGTATGAATGAGAGCGTAGTCAAGACAGGGGTTTAAATGGAGATGTTAGGAATGGGTTTAAATGGCAGCCATGGCGTGAAAGGCGTTGAATGGAGGAATTTAAAATATCGCATTAAATGACTAAACTTAAAGGATTTAGTAAACTTCATTTTAAATAACGGAATTTGCAGG
This sequence comes from Panulirus argus, assembly GCA_038088735.1. Lineage (NCBI taxonomy): Eukaryota > Metazoa > Arthropoda > Malacostraca > Decapoda > Palinuridae > Panulirus > Panulirus argus. The sequence goes on from JAYMFT010171039.1 coordinate 1,604, forward strand.
TTATGCTCAATTTCAGAGACGATGTTTAACGCTTAAATGATGGAGTTTAAAGTACATCGTTAAATTAAGAGTCTTTAAAAATTCTCCTTTAAATGAAGCGGTTGAAACCGAATTGTATATTGACGGAGTTTAAAAGTTCGCGGATGTTCGACAGAATTTCAAAGCGGTCGTTCAGTTGACGAGAGTTTAAAAGTCCGAATCAGAGAAGGATTACATAAGTTTTTTTCACACGACGCAGTCAGATTGTTTGCATTTAAATGACAAATTTAAAAGTCCTGACGTGAAATAACCAGTTAGAAGGTTTATATTGGACTTCATTGGTTTGTTATTGAGCGAGGGAGTCAAATGGACGGATTTTAAGTTCGCTTTTGCCCGAATGATTCTGAAAGTTCACTTTTAAACGGCGGAGTTTAAAAAGGTTCGTATCCACAAGGTACGCTAAATGGTGGAAGTGTATACACTAAGCCACATCAGGTCGTGTTCATCCACGCTAAAGTCAGGCGTCTCACTTCAGAATAATTGGTTTATTGAGGCGCTGAATTTCATTGGTTCTTAATTCTGCCAGACTTAACTCATTAAATAATAGTAGTCATTGTTTTGGCGTTGCATAAATATCCCTTTCTTGCTTAAACAGAAAAAATCTAAGTAACTTTGAGGGTAGATAATAAGGTGAAAATAAAGTAACTCTAAATGACGGTGATTTTTTTTTAAATGCCATCATCAAACACAAAAGCCATTTAAATATGGCGGTTGGAGGGAATACCCATATGACGTCATGGAAGTAGGTGTTGCCATTCACCCAGAGCAGATCTGTATATATTTATACACAGGTGTAAATGACTTTATTTTGTACAGGGAGAGACCTCCCCATCCCTTGAACACTCTCTTAATGTCGTATAACTTCTCAAGTTTTTGTGTTACGGGGATAGAGTTTTACACTAGTGTTGCCCTAGTCTCCTATCCCTGTATACATAGGCCATGTCTTTCCTCCTGCGTGTTTGTGTATGCACATACACACACTCCCTCTATCGACTGGACCCGAGGGGAGTATATATACACATACACACGCTCCCTCTATCGACTAGACCCGAGGGGAAAGATGAACACCTGGATGGATTGTGGGTACGACCGACGCGCTCGGTTTTCGAACCCATGCTAGCTAACCACTACACCACGGAGGCCCGTATGTATGTGTGTGTGTGTGTGTGTGTGTGTGGAGGCGCCCCCCCCCCCTCCTCCTATCCTCCACAACGTGGAGTCGTCAACCTGCACATCTTGAATAGACACTTCTGACCTTACATATGAGACCACACAAAAGACCGCTTAGAATTCCACTCCCATCCCCCCCCCTCCCCATCCCGCGTGGTACAAGCCATTATCTACATAATCTAAACTATCTTTTTTTTCAACCCTCTACCGTGAAAGGGGGAGGAGAGAGGGGGGGGGCCTCCTACAGAGACGCCTTCCTTCCTTCAAACCGTCGTCACGTCACGTCCTTCAAACCGTACGTAAACGCGGAATGAAAAGTCTTTTCAGCGTGGGGTGGTGGGGAGAGCGTATGTGTGTGTGTGTGTGTGGGAGGGGGTGAACCGAAAGAGACGGTGTGAAAGAGGACCCCCCCCTCACACATCTCCCTCCCCCTAAAAAAAAATCTAAATCTTAGGACTGCTCTCCACTCCATGGAAATCCAACGACTTAGTTACGATGAAAAGTTGGAGGGACGACCTCCCCCCCCATTCCCGCCCCCCGTGGGGGTCGTTTACAGAGGATCCTCCAGGCTTGTCGAGACGAGGTGAAACCATCCCCCCCCCACGATAGGTTTATTATGTGCCGGGGGTATCCACAGGAAATGAAGGCACGGGTCCTTCCCCCCCACTCCTCACCCACTCAACCCCTCCCCCTCCTTCCCCATGACCTATAACGAGGCATTTTCTCGTACGAGCGTCGGAGGACGTGATGTCAGGCCACGACGTGGGGTGGTGGGGGGGGGAGGGGGAGGGAAGTAATAAAGTGCTGACGTCGGCTGTGTGTGTGTGTCAGTGGGTGGGTGAGTACCCCATGCAGGTCTCCCCCACGTCCTCCAGCCCAGCCTGTCACCCATGGCAATCATCCCCCCCCCCCCCGTGATGGAAAATCATTTAAAGTATAAATTGATATTATTTTTCCTCCTCAGTGTTCTTTTTTTCAATCATCAACGTCTCGTTCTTTAACAAAAAGATAATGTCTGTTCATTGACTGTAAAACTGTTTTTTAAGTTCATTTTTTATAACGTGTTCTGCTTATATTTATTTCCTATTAGTGTTAATTCTTTATAGGTCTTTGTCTTCCATCCCGATGTTTTCGTACGAAGACCTGTCAACCTGCATAGCAGATCACATCTACTGAGGATATAATATTTAGCAGCAAATTTCGCAAATATGCGTTGTACATAAACCCAGCCGACGATGGCCCCCAAGAAGTTAATTACGCACATACGGGACGTATTCTTAACCACTTTGCACCATGAAAAAGAGCCAATGCACTTCTGAGAAATGGTTCCTGACGCCCACATGACATACATACATACATACATATATATAAAGAGTCAATTCTATGAGCGTGTGACTGCTGGCTGTCATTATCAAGTGGAACCTCGGGACAAAATACCTTTCGTCTGGTCTCCTGGCTATGTCAGGACGACCCCCGTCAGACGTGGGCGTGAATGCGACATGGATTTCTGCGAACTGGCCCGGAAGAGAGGCGGGTATTGACGAAGACTTGGCCAGCTCCAGTTCACCGCCCCCACCCGTGTCCACTAGCACCCCCGTCCCCCCCCCCTCAATCCTACACCCACGTCAACCACCACGCACGACCCTTTCAATCCCCCACCCATGTCCAACACCACCACTCACCCTCCCTCCTCCCCACTGCACCCACGTCAACTACGTTAAGCTGAGGAGTGGTTTGGTCGGGCCAGGTTCTCGACTGGGAGTAAAAACTTAAGGGTCGCCCAAGCACTCTCCTTAATGCATCACTTTCCCTGTATGATCTCAAGACAGCCGTCCAAGCCGAAGTTCCTGAAGGGGCACCACCCTCCCATCACCCTGTCCTGCCGGGAAAAAAAAAAAAAGAAAGAAAGCTCTCTGATCTCTCCTCGTCTCAATGCTACATGCGTTCTTCGTCATGCCTCCTCTCCCTATGGTGGATGGCTCACATGAAGAGAGAGAGAGAGAGAGAGAGAGAGAGAGAGAGAGAGAGAGAGAGAGAGAGAGAGAGCGCGCAGCGGCCGAAAGAACACCCGTGGAACAGAGACGGCAGCAACAACATCACGACGGACGGAAAGGGGGATGACTGAAGAGAGGTGGCGGCCGGGAGAACTCAACTGGGCTTTCGATCCCACTCTGGCTCAGAAAGAGGCGGTGGAGGCAGAGCCACCCAGGATACGCGAGCAGTACTCCCTCCACACTGGGGGAGGGGGGGACAAATAAGACCCAAGTAGATATGGTTAAGACACTGAGAGAGAAAACAGAACTGTGCACCTTTCCGACATCCGCAGCTTTTGGGAAGCAGCAGTCGAGGTGGTCATCGCATGGGACTTCCACAGGATACGAGTGGACGATGTGATTACGTGCAACATGTGTAAATCGTTGCAGGGTCGAACTGCAAGCGTTCTGCGATTCAACTGCCGGACGTGGGTGAGAGAATCAGGAGGAGAGAGAGAGGTTGAAACTGCGTTCCTGCACTATTGATTTGCTGATAATCTCTTCTCCTTGAGCACGACGGTGCGACCCTTGAGCACGACGGTACGACCCTTGAGCACGACGGTACGACCCTTGAGCACGGCGATACGACCCTTGAGCACGGCGATACGACCCTTGAGCACGACGGTACGACCCTTGAGCAAGACGGTACGACCCTTGAGTACGACAACACGACCTTTGAGGGCGGCGTTACGACCCCAAGGCGGGATGATAACACTCATGTACGATGACCTGGTCCTCTGATGACCCGACCCTCTAGGTCGTCGGAGACCCAGGCCATGACACCCAGGGGGTCGTAACGCCCCGCTCGGGGAGTCGTATCTTCGTGGGCCGTAGCGTCGTCGCTAACCCAAGGGTGTAATTCCCATGCCCCCCCTTCACCCTGCCCCATGGCCAGATCACACACACACCCTATTTCAGATTCACCCTCCACTCCGACCCACAGACTCCCAGAACACACTCCCACTGCCTCCTCACTACCACCGAACGACGTCATCAGCATATAATGACACGTCCAATGCTTCCCTTTCTCTCTGATACCCTTTTCTACCTCCCCCCAAATTTTTCTGACCTGCCTTCACATCTGGCTACAGTTCCTATGGCAACCCAGCTCTTGAAATGGCACGTATGAAACACATGCTTCTCTCACACTTGACCTCCTACTCTGAGAGACTCTCCCATCCTCCATAGTAACATACACACTGCTTCCCTCCATTCACACTGGCACACACACATATCACTTCCCCACAATTCACACACACACACGCCATTCTCCCTGTAGATACTCAGGTTGCTTCCATGGCGTCTTCCCTTGTCTCGTCCAGTTTCAATTTCCTGTCGACTCTGCCATACGATTCTCCCCTCGGGGTCTACTGTACCCCAGCTGCCAGCTACTGTACTTAATTCTTTACAAAATCCTCTTCACAGTCACTCCTATACGTTAGCTGTTCGATCTGTATCAACTAACCCCCTCATATGCTTACGTAATCCACCCCATGAGTTCATTTTATGCTTATGTAATTCCCTCATGGACCCACTTTATGCTTACTTAATCCTCACATGAATTTCTTTTATGCTTCGTAACCCTCCTCATAAATCCACTCTATGTTTAAGCAATCCACTAAAAAGGTACGTTCTATTTTCAAGAACTCCAGTCATAAATCCCCTTACATATCGACTTTATGTTTCAGCAATCCACTAAGAAAATACACCATGTTTAAATTTTCTGCTCATAAATCCAATCTATGCTTAAATATTCCTCTCAAATCTACCCTATGTTTAAGTAATCCCCCATAACTTCACCTGCATTTAAGTAATCCCCTCGTATCCACTTTAAGCTTAACTAATTCCATATAAATCTACTCTATGCTTAAGTAATCCCCTCACAAATCAACTCCATCCTTGACTAATATTCAAATTCCCAGCCAAACTCTCACATAAATCCACTCTAACCTTCCCATAAATCCTCTTCATTCTTAGCTAATCCCTAATCAAACCTATGTTCTTGAGTAATCCCCTCATAAATCCACCATAACCTCGACTAAACCAACCATAAACCACTTCTATTCTCATCTGATCCCTCATTAAACCAATATTCTTAACTAATCACCTCACAGAACCACTCTAAAAGCTTAAGTAAATCCCATGAATCCTCTTGCGGTACTACATATAATTCGTTTAATATTCTCAGCCGGGCCCTAACGTGCGTGTAACCCCCCCCCCTCCTGTCCCCATCCCCCACCTTCCCAGCAGTGTGTGTGCAAAAGGGCGTAACCCCACTGTGGTTCTTAAAAACTCAACCTTACACACCTCTGCCTATAAACTAAAGCTCGATAATGCTATCCAACCCCCCCTGGCATCTTGAGCTCAACCCTTAACCTTTAGCATGAAAGCACTGGAGTCCCATTTCACAACATTCATCACTCTTTTTTGTCAAAGACTTTAATACCATCCGAATCAGTCCAGGAAGCCTTACACACTGTCCCCCAAAATCATCAGGTCCAGTTTCTTCTCTCTTGTTTCAGCGACATTTAAATCTTAATTTACACAATATCACTTTTACCTTCTATACACATCCCCTGGTGGGTCTTCCTGTTCAAGGGAGAGGCTATTTAAATTACTTACATACTTACAAACCTTAGTAAAATATTACGATCTTTTTTTTTCTTACGTAAGTTACTTATAAACTTGCAAACCTCAGTAAAATGCTAAAACTTGTTATATATTCATTACATTAGTTTGTTAAAAGAAAGAAAATATCTTTTGCCGGATTATTTTTCGTATGAATAATATTTCCGTCAATTTTTCTAATACATATTCATATAATAGTCCTGGAAAGTTAACATCCACTCCCCCTTTTCTTCAAAGACGAGTACATGCATACCCTTCAGCCAAACTCATACAGAGGGGATGAAAAGACAGCCATAGAGATGGGCAGACTGGATCGTCCCAGACATGCATGGAAATCCCTGGATGACGCTGGAGGGCTCTCAAGACGATGGAGTCATCATTCTTTGTCAGCAATGTCACCTCTTCTTCTTTCTCTTCTTCTTTTTCTTCTTCTTCTCCTTCTTTTTCTTCTTCTTTTTCTCCTGATCCTCGTCCTATTCCTCCTGTTTCTTCTTCTTCCTCTTCTTCTTCGACACAGTGCCCCATCTTCTACTGGAGAACGCCGGGGTTCTTTTTTCCGGAAATAAAGAAAATGGATGTTGGTGTTACTGCCTTCCAGCCCACAGACAAACCACCGCAAACAAGGAATTCGTTACACGATTCTCCTCACCTTTTCACACTTCCAGGAGGTTGGGGTTCGAACCCGATGCTTTCCAGGCCTCGTTAACCCACTCACACACTACCTCACTAACCTCAGTGCCTCTTTTTCCTCTTCCAGGACCTGTGTCAGTACGAAATAACTTCACCTGTGTTATATATCAAGGGGTCAGGCCTGCACACACTAGTGGAGCCCCTGATAAATTTCTGACATCTTTATATTATCTTGTTTTATTTTCCCCTTTTCACCCGAAATGGTCTTTTTTTTTTTTATGTTGATTGGGGCATAAAATGAGCACTACCTAAATAGAAATCTGCATTACAGGACAATTCAAAACGGGTATATTAATAGTGATAACAATAATAATTATAAAATAATAATAATAATAACAATAATGATAATAATAATAATAAAATAATAATGACTAATAATGGTAATAATAATAATAATAAAATAATATAATAATAATAACAATAATGATAATAACAATAATAATAATAATAATAATGATAATAATAATAATAATAATAATAATTACAAAAACAACAATAATAATAATAATTATCATTACTATAATAATTATAATAATGATAATAATAATTAAAATAATAATATTGATAAATCAATAATAATAATAATAATAATAATAATGATCTTTATCCTCTCCTGGTGTTAAACGAAAATCATCATAACGTCATCCGTTCCAGGAGACGTAACATACGTAGTTGAGGATGATGGATTCTGCCTTTAAGCAACCGTAGCGGTGGCTGTTTAGGACCGCATATGTAAACCCTTGGCTTTAAGACAACGAATTTAGCCTGTAATCAGGAGAGATGAGGTGCCTGTGTGGACTGTAACTGTAAGCTTTTAGCTTCAATAACATACTCGAGCTGGTGTGTGTGTGTGTGTTTCTGTAAGTCATTAGTTGCTTGGGCCTTACACAAGACAGCTGTGGAGGTTGGCTGTACCAGTCCAGAAGACGAGCGACTGGCTGGACGAGAGAAAGAAAAAATGTATTTCATTCATAATTTCCCCAGGACTCCTCTCCTGAAAGAGTCCTGGTGTTTTCCTAGGACACCTCCCCACTTTTTTCAGCGAGATCCTGCAGCTTGCTACCAGACCTGCGCTACTGCCAGTAGCAGGACAATGCATATGGTTGACTCCTTCGGAGAGAGATCTTCTACGGGACTGTGCGTCAACAGACGATGGTACAGCCTCGCCCAAGGTGATTTTTTTTTTTTTGCCCGCAGAGAAGCCACATGCAGGCGGAGCCCGGTAACGCCAAAGGAGAATATATGAATATAATTCATTGCAGAGAACGATGTATCCTCCGAAGCCACACGGCATGCGAATGACTGGGGCGAGATCACGGCGCAGGACTGAGCCCCACTGTGTTGACCGAGGTTCTGTGAGAGATTAATGAACCCTGCAAAGCCTTTGGGAGGCAATCGGCCACCACAGGACAAATCCTGAACCCCCAACCCCACCCCACCTCCCTTGGAGTGGCAGGCATTCACGGAGATATGTGGCGTTCCCGACTTCCTTAAACGGAGACGTTTGAGGGAAGTTTTAAAAAAAGTCTCGTCTTTACTGGAAAGCGATCGAGACGTGAGGTGTGTGGGCGGCATGCGAACGGGGCGGCAAGAGGAAAACTGGCTCGGTCCCCACACCACACCTGCACCGTCCCCAAACCACACCTGCACAGTCCTCACACCACACCTGTACCATCTCCTGGAGATAAGGGTGGAGAGGACGCTACCCGTGTATCGCCTGCGTATCGCAGAAGGCGAGTGAGGTGGGTGGGTGGGTGGGCAGTTTGATGGCAAACACGGGGGGCTGGCAATCCTCCTCCCATCCTGTATGGCCACCTTCTTAAAGCAAGAGGAACAGCAGAAGCCAAGGGAGGATCTCTCTTGATTCCCCTCGAAGGCCTGACAGTTCCTGACGCATCCTCCTCCTGTTGGACGAGGACAAGCAGGGATCAGAATCAAGGAACGAAGTCCTATTTTCAAGAGGTCCACCTAATCCAGGCATGTGCTACAATGAGGGAGTGCACAGTCCCCACACCACACCTGCACCGTCTCCACACCACACCTGCAGTCCCCACACCACACCTGCACTGTTCCCACACCACACCTGCACCGTTCCCACACCACACCCGCACAGTCCCCAGACAGACCCACCGTTCATGCAGTTTACCCAATACGAACCCTCTTTCCACAGCATCGGGTCTCGCTTCATCACTCTGAGTGCCACATGACCATCACATTAAGTAACATACGGCTTCCTCCATCCCGTTAAGTGAGCAAAGGGATCCCTGTCTCCATCCATCTTGTTAAAACCGTGCATGCTCCATTCTCATCCTACCTAGTGCTCTCCATCTCATTAAAAAAAAAAAAAGAGCAAAAAATCATCCAGCTAGTTTATTCAGGCATGTCTCTAAATGCTTCCCTCCCTCCCTCCCTCTTGCTAAGAGGTGTCTCACGCTCGAGAAACCTCACCACCGGCCAGACACCATACAAAGAACTGCCACACAAAGAATATGACCGGCTACAAACTCCATTACCCAACGAGGTCGAAGCTAACGACAAACGGAGATGTTTTATTTCTCTAAGGGGCTACATCAACAGTACGTATGTGTCCTTGGGCACGTCGTTACGACCCTTGGGAATAATGGCCCGGCCCTTTTAAAGCCCGAATCTCGAGGGTTCAGGTCAAAGGCCTCCCCCCCCGCAAGGCCATCAAACCCAAGGGTCGTACGTACCTCTGTGGGCTCAAGGGTCATACCACCGTGCTCACGGGGTTGACAATCAGCCCCCTCAGCATTTACAAGAACCTCATCATAAGACTGTGTACATCTCAAGCCTTCGAAGTCCTCCGAACATCCATTACATTACGAAAATAATAAATATATTTACATACATATTTACAGCTGCATAAAATTTGTAAATTGCTTTTCTTTTGGGAGTCAAGCGACCCAATAAGCGCTGGGGGGAGGGGTACTGCCCGTCCGGCCACGCTTACCTCGGCGCATGACAGAGTCGTTCCAGCACTGAGCATGACACACAGCCACTGTGCATGACGCAAATTGCTTCATGATGAACTCTCCCGCCTCACAAAGGCATGCAAAGAGTATGTCGGGCGAGATTATAACACCGCATGCATTGTGGTGTGGAGTCGGCGTGGTGTGTGGCGGGTGATCTCTCTCTCTGTCGTCTGTGGTAAGTGGGTGGTGGGCTGTGTGTGGAAAGTGTGTTCTTTTGTGGTAGGTGGCGCCTCGTTTGTGGTAAGGTGTGTGTGCTGTTTGTAGTAGGTGGCGTGTTATTTGAGGCGAGTGGTGTGCTATTTGTGGTTGACGGTGTGGTGTTTGTGGCAGGTGGTGTACTTTTTTTTGTGGTGGGTGCTGTGTTGTTTGTGGTAGGTGGGGCATCGTTTGTGGTAGGTAGTGTGGTGTCTGTGGCAGATGGTGTGATGTTTGTGCAAGATAATAACTGCGGTAGGGAGTGTATTGTTTGTGGCAGATGGTGTTGTTTGGGGTATGTGGTGTATTAATTTTGGTAGGTGGTGTGTTGTTTGTGGCATAAGTGATGTGATGTTTGTGTCAGTACTGCTCACGTTGCCTATGGTGGGGCCGGTAAGGGTGGATGAACAGCTAGGTAAACTTGAGGACCGACTGCCGCGCCCAGGATTGGAACCCGCACGGGCCCATGCATGCGTCATGGTCAGAAACGCTACATCACCGGAAGAGGATGAACGCGTGATGGGAGTGAAATGCTTGAAAAAAGCATGCGCTTTGAGGCAGGTTGACTGCTTGCGGAATGACAGTGTAAGAGCGAGCAGAAGTGGAGGGCGTATATAGGAGGGGAAGACCCAAGAGGATACGAAGGGGCTGGAGTGAAAGAGGTTTCGTGGTGCCGGAACATTAACATTCAGGAGGGTGAGAGGCGTGCATGGGATAGAGCAAACTGGAGCAACGTTGTATATGGGGTGCGACGTGCTGCCAGTTGCCTGAACTATGGCACGGAATTGGTGTGTGTGGCTTGGCTGTGAATCGTGGTCTCTGGTTTTCGTGTGTATATATATATATATATATATATATATATATATATTTATATATAT
>JAYMFT010171050.1:0-10000 GCA_038088735.1 Panulirus argus
CTTATATATATATATATATATATATATATATATATATATATATATATATATATATTATATAAACTTGTTTTGCATGAGTTTTTACGGGCAACTATTACAGCGTAGCTTATGTCGTTATAAAATTGCTACAATACTCGCATCGAGCTGTTTTTTTTTCTTTTGTATATATCCATTGTTAATAACATGTTGTTTCCCCATTGTTTTTAAATTCAGTCACTCTTCCATGTACATGACGAATATACGTTTTACTGTACGGAAGGGAAAACCATACCACGATATAGAGTAAGGTGAAATGCATTACCTAAACTCAGATGGCGACTTCAACCACCTGCCCGGGTAGACGTCGAATGTGGTGGAATACACGCACGATCTTTCTTTCACACTCTCTGTTTATCGGTACCTGTTGGAACAGACGGGGAACGGCTTCGGTGCTTAAATCAACACCACCCCCCACACCACACACACACACCCCTCCCGCTCTAGTTCTCATGTGTAACGCTCCGAGACCTGTTTGATGAGAGTGTCGTTCACTTGTGCTTGCCTCCCTTCATCACTGCAGTAGAATGATTTCTGGACCGCTTCATAAAGTCGTGATGCGTTTGAAGTTGGTGCAAAAGTTTTGTTCTCACCCACACTGTATTCTCGGCGACTCCTGGAGATAACTATTACCTTAGGTGTATTTCCGCTAACCCCTGGAGATAGTTCTAATCCATTCGATATTTACACTGACCCCTGGACACAATTCTCATTCCACGTAGCATTCCCTCAAACGCCTGGAGACGGTTCTAATAATGCCAAAAACTAATTACTAAAAAAAACCGCACCAATGCATTCAGCTTCCTCTTTCACCTCACAGTATTTTAAAAAATCGTAGGATTGCCCAAGAGCTTTGTATCCTTCCAAAACTCTACCAAACTTCCAGAAGCAAATTGTGTCTGGATCTTTGGGGGGGGAACAATACGACCATGACTTTGATCCAGGAAACAAACTAAAATTCACGACAGGAAAACAGCAAGATACGTTGAGATGTTAGTTATCCTAAAGCCTTTGGGAAAAAAGAAAAAAAGGAAACATTCTGGGGACTGATTCGAGTCTCTAGTGACCAATACAACTGGATCGATTCGAGCATAAAGTCTCTCGTAACTGGAAATACGAAACGTTCCATCAAAAAAAAATGCACGGGAACGAGAAACATGTGGCTGCGGGAACCACTGTAGTGTAGTCTTGTCCCTCAACTCGCGATTCTTATATTTTTATTTTTGATCCTCCTTCTTCTTCTTCTTCTTCTTCTTACCCAAGAACTTGTTTACATTTTCCCCGTGTTGACTTTTCCAGGCCAAGTTGTGCCGGATGAATGCGTCCTTCCAGGCCTTCCACAATGGCGCCGTAGGTCGATGTTGCAGGTAAAGGTTGCCCTAGGGGCAGCAGGACATTAGATCTTTTTACTATATACATTTGCATATTCAGATGGAGATCTGCCTGGATTTTAAGAGGTCCTGCGTTGAATCTCTGGCCAATGACGTGAACTGTGTAGCTTAGGTGAATCACCGGACGGTGTGGGTGACTGGGTCATTGCGTCAGATAAATGAATTTTCATACATGATACAAATAACCCTTCCAGCAAAAATGTATCATGGTGAAGGGCTTAAAGCGCGTTAGGATATTGGTTACTTACAATATTGAAAACAACAAATATCAAGTGAAATATCACAAGCAAAAGAAAAAAAAAATGAATGTAAGAAATCATTCATTGTATGGTTAAGAGTGAATTCGTATTATCATTAATGAAAACAGCTCGACTGTCGGCTTGGCAGCCTGGGTTACACAGAATGGGATTATGAATTAAACTAAAATGCAAAAATACTGAAATAAAAGAAAAAAAAATGTTTACCCAAGAGAATATCTCGGTTATGAACATATACGCATACGCAAGACACATATATTGTTTACACTGACGCACTCCTGCGGGCGTAACTTGTCGTCTTGTGATCCAGTATACGCTCCTGCGTATGGCAGAGTCTCAAAAGAGGCATCGTGTTACAGGGGCCCCTCACTCGTGGACGGTCCCCCACGTTTGTGAGAGGACCACGCACAAGCGGTCTTGTTTACACTACTCTGTCTCACTAGGAATTAAGGAACGTCTCGGAGACCCCTCCAGCTTGATTAACAGAGATTAAGGAAAAGATGTGGGTGGAAACATTCTCTAAAAAAAAGAAGTATTTACATTTTCCCGGGTAGAGAAATATAAAAATTACGTTTCTCCCTTCATAAATACATATATATGAATACTTCCATACGTCAGAGTACCTGAGATACAGAAATTAACAGGACGTCTACACGTCTGAAATACTGAGGCCTTTGCCCACCAACCACACGGGTATCTAAGCATTCATAACCAACAGCACGTATTACGGCGCGCCGCCGCTACAACTCTTATATTCAAACCATTTTTCGGATAACTGAAGCTCACAGACGCATCCAAGAGACGTCAATAACTACTACATACGAAAAGAAGAGCCGCCTCTCTTATTCATCTCGAAGCGTCGTAGCGAACTGTACTCATTGTGAAGCCTTTTCGTTCGAGAATATTAAATTCTGAGCCTTCGACCAATTTCAAACTCCGGGAGCAGAACTTCCCAACAAGAATCTAACTTCAGACTTCCTCGCTCCTGATTGGCGGTTATTGGACAGTTTCCGCTGGGGCTCTCTTATCACGAACCATCACAAGGGGAAACTACAATTCCGGTCGCAGCGGTAACTGAAATATACGACTTCCATTCGTTATAGTTACAGAGAACAGGAGTTGGTTATGTGTTGTACTCTTGTCCAAGTGTCAGAAGCAAGAAGCACTTTTTTTTTCTTTTTTACCCTTCTTACTCGCCAGTGAAACCAAATGACGACTTGTAGACAAATGACGAGTGCTGGGTTGCTGTCGCCTCGGACCAGAGAAGACAGACAGATTGTACATCAGATCTGGTCCGGTCACCATGGCAACTCAAAGAGAGGGAGGGGGGGGGGAAACCGGACCTTTTCATCGCCATGGTGACTCGGAAACGCCGCTCTGGACACGGTCCTCAAGAGGAAAGCCTTTTAGGTTACTTGAGCGTCGTCCCAAACGCCGATCTTCCGTACGAGAGCAACCAACAGACACCTCGTGATCTCTGTGGCAATTGAGACACAGGCTTTATTAGGACCAATCGCCCGCCCTTGCAGTCGACTACTATGGCACTGAAAAAAAAAAATAAAGGAAAACTGTCTTATTTTCTTGGTCAAAGAGACAACCACCAGACTCCTGACGGAGGAGAGAGCCTAAGGGGAAAGGGGGAAGATTGTGAGAGGGGCTTCGGGGGGTACTGCTGGCGAGTGGTTTTGAAGGCAGACTTACCTACCTGCCCTGAGGGCCTTTCTAGGGTTGGGGAGGCACCTAACAACGGAGAAGACGGAGGGGGAGGAGGAGGAGGAGGAGGAGGAAGAGGAGGAGGAGGAGGGGAATAGGCCTGAGATCCGAATATTGATCATGGTCACGATTTCTCTAGTTAGTTCAAGGCAGAACTGGGGCCGAACGTACCGTTGGGAAGGGAGGTACGTGTACCGTTGGGGAAGGAAGGTACGTGTACCGTTGGGTAAGGGAGGTAGGGAGGTACGCTGGTCTTAAAGCTTCAGTACAGCTGGAAGTGTACCGTCGTTGAAATAAGACAATGTGAAATCACATGGCGACTGGGCAAGGAGTGTGTGTGTCTGTGTCTCTGTGTGTATATAAATCTGACGCCTATTTGGATTTTCCCTTTGTCTGGTCACTGCGTCTCGTTAATGGATTCCACCCGATGGTAAAATATCAGCAGGGTCAGCTAATAATACAGAAAAAATGAAAAAAGGAAATTAAGATAACTTAAAAAAAATGGAAAATATCACTGACCATATCGGTCACAAACAAAAAAGAAAAAAAGAGATGGAATCTAAAGATAAAACATGAGGAAGCGAAACTGAAAAGTTTTGAAACACGAAGGAAGAAAAATATCCTCACCAAACAAGATTCCAACACAAATATCCAAGTGTGTTGCACAAACACCCAGATCTGTATTCTTCGACTTTAGTCTGTTTACACACACACAAGAAGAGGAGAGGGGAGGGAAGGAGGACAGGAGACAAGACAAAGCAACTTCTTCTTCACTTCATGTATGTGTCTTACAGACAGTGTCGAGTTCAGTGGCGTGTAAATTGTACTTATTAACTTCGTTGTTACTGGTCTTCCACCCTCTCCTATTTCACTACTATTAAACCTGTATTTTCTTAACGTTCCCTTTCCTTCCAGTCAGGCTTCCTCTTTCTCTATATCTCTCTCCTCCTCTTCCTTCCTCTATCCCGGCTTTATTTAATCTCTTCATTTTCATCTTTTATTTACCGTTCTTCCTTCCTCTTCACCTTCCCTGCTAACTCGTCTGTCTCTCTCACCTCCTCGTGTCTCTTCCCCACTCCCCCTCCCCTTTCCCCATCACCCTTACTTCCTCCCCACTCCTCCCCTCCCCACTCTCTCTCTCTCTCTCTCCCCCATCTCCTATCATCACCCCATACCTCTCCCATTCCTCTAAACATCCATCCCACACCCCCCCTCACCCTCGTTGCTTGCGGGCGCACAATAAAGATTATCTTCCCAACTAAAAAGTAATTAAACTTGTATAAAGTTTCATTAAAATCCCCGCCAGTCTTGATGAGGAATTTCCCCGCGGCTCCGCTTTGTTCCCGCCAAAGTAGCTGTAGCTGTGAGCCACCGAGGGGCCCCCCTAGATTGTAGATAGCTCCCCAGGTATGTATGGTCGAAGGGGATGAGGCATTCCCGATCACCAGGAAAGGGTATATGTCGTTCAGGATACCTTGAGAAAACTCTCGCCTCTTTGTGATGAACCGTTAGCCATCTTGGCGATGTTAGTCCACTCTTGAAAAAGTATATGTACACAAGCACACGAAAACACGCCGGTATATTGAAGTGAGCCAGTTATATTAACAGTATAACTTTGAACCAAACCAATGGACGTGTCCTACACAAATCGAATCAGTCACTCCCGTATAGCATCAGGGTGCATGCAAATTCTACGGTCTTGTACAGCGATATTTCCTGCCATTCTGAGACTGGTAATGCAAAGAGTATCTCCTCAATATGTTATATATATATATATATATATATATATATATATATATATATATATATATGTCTCCTGTCTTGACAGGCGACGCTTCGAATTCACTTCGCGATACTGATAACTAAGCTTCTCATTATTTTTCCGCATTTGTTATGAAGTTTGAGTCCACTCAGATCATAAATGAGTGGAGACTGTGGAGTGGAGACTGTGGAGCGGAGACTGTGTCTCTTACAAGATATAGCTCGGTTAAAGTAAGGTCTTCTCCACCAACGGTATGGGAAGTAAGGCATCTGAATAAATGTTTGTAGGAACGAGGGTTCGACTCCTCGAAAGATGAATAATGGAATGAGCGTTAATCAGAATTCAGTCCGGTTCACTGAGGTTTTCATCATCATCATCATAAAGTTTATACGTCAGATGAAATACAATGTGACTAATTATACTACAGCCGTAAATGTATTACATTCAACATACCAAACCTTTATAAATCCAGTGCAAAAAATTTATGGCCTGCATAGCCCTGCACCTGGGCGGAGGAAAACGTAAAAACACACATTGCATTTCCTTCCTACCCCCTCCCCTGCCCCCCCGCCCAAAAAAAAAGAGGGGGAGGGGGTTCAGCGTAGAGGAAAACGTACGAGGGGTCTGTGCCAAAACAAGTGCTGTAAGTCTGCGTTACGCAAGAAACGAACCCCTAAATCTTCCCGGGCCCGAGACGCACCACAAATAAATGGACTTGATTCCCAGACTATAAATTCTAATGCCTTTTCGACGGCTCGCGTTGCCTTTCCCGTCACGTGAGCTTGAGGATTGTTCTTACACAAGGAGACACTGGAGGCTAACCAAGTCCTTGCGAGGCTTGGCTGACGAGCTGGTTGGAGCACCAATTCACTCCCAGAGAAGAAACATTATGAACGAAAAGTTCCTGATGAGCCAACGTCTTATTATTTCGTTAAGGAATAATTTTTCACTTTAGGGAGCGAAGCGTTTTGTCTTATCGGGAAGTAAATCTTGTTGCCTTTTTCTTTTTTGCTTGTTTTTTTTTACCTCTCCTTCCTTCTTGTGTCTTCCTAACGCTCAGTGGGTTAACCCCTGGATGTCCTCTCATCTTTTTAACTCTTTACCTGTTGGTACATTCCTTCGTTCCATATTATCTTTCTATATAATCCTCTCTCTCTCTCACCCTCTCTCTCTCTGCCCCCCTCTCTCTCTCTCTCTCTCTCTCTCTTACTCACTCACCTCTACCTCTCTAACTCTCATTTCAGGTTCATATGGTTCCATTCAGTCTAATTCCTCCAATCTGTGTTTCTCTGCTTTCTTCTGTCTCCTTTATTGCAGGTTAATGTCGCATATATTTTCTCGATGTTTCTCTCCTCACTTTCCCCTCACCCGTCTTCTTCCTCTTCTTCTGGTTCCTTCCCCTTCCTCATCTTCCATCCCCTTTACCTCCTCTCCTTTAGGAGGATCCACCTCCTCTTATTCCCTCTCCCCCACATAATTCAGTTTTCCCTTTTTTCCATCGTCTTTCTCATCTCCTCACATTCAGTCTCTTCCTCCCCATTTCCTTCCCGTCTTCCGCTTTCCCGTAATCCTTCTCTCTCTCTCTCTCTCTCTCTCTCTCTCTCTCTCCCTCCTTCTCTTTCCCCCTCCCCAAACCCCCTCCTCTGCTCCGTTAACAGCTGTGTAACGAGCGACGGGACGGGAGACGCGCCGCGGCGCGCCGGGCCGGTCCGAGCCTCGGTAATAGTATTTAATTGCCTCATTCGTCATGTGGCCGCCTCACTGTGGGACAAGCTCTGGTCTTCACGTTGGCGGCTCGTCCGGTTCTCGCCTTGGCAGCCAACAGCCCCCCTCCTCCTCCTCCTCCTCTCTGTCCGTCAGGCCCTCCTCCTCCTCCTCTCTTCTCCTCCTCTCTCTCCTCCTCCTTAAACTCGTTTCTTTTGCCTACCCATCAGTCTTCCTCATGACCCTGCTGCTCGGGGAAGGGCCCCCCCCCCATATCCTTCACGACGTTTGCTACACAGAATAAAGACAGCGACGGTGAGGCTAACATTAGGGTGGCGCTCAAGACGGGTGACTTCATGCCCTTTGGTATGAAATGAATTTACTCTCGGGTTTCGAGGCCCTGAGGCTTAAATAGGGGTTCGTCAGGGACAGAAATAGGACTAATAGTAATCACTGATTACTGGGGTCTTCCTTTGGCGAAAATTAGTTTATAAAACGTGGATTCTATCTGCTCTGCATCGGGGTGAAGTGAAAGCTTGAGTCGTATCAAGATTTGTGGGTATTGTTAAGTTCACTTATAAGAAATTTGAAGACTGATATATCCCTCTGTTAATAATGATAATGATAATGATAGTAATAATAATAATAATAATAATAATAATAATAATAATAATAATAACAATACTAATAATAACAATAGTAATAATGATAAACATATAGTAATAATATTTAATATTTACTTCTAAACATATTTTACGTGACACCACATACTTTCAGACTATAGATGAGATAAAAATCATATCAAATCATACAACCCTCGGTACGTTAGAGAATCTGATAATGTTATTACAACCCAAGGGCATTTAAAGACCATTCAAAGGATAAAATATCCAGGCATAGACTGGAAAGAGAGAGTTATTGTTTCCGTTTTGTTTTCCCTTTTCCATGTGCAAACAGGCCAAAATTGAAAACAGTGTGTACACGTAAACAAATATAGTGTTTATACAATAAACTTAAATATTTGTTGTACTTTAGCAGTGAGGGGAGCTAGTTTTTATCTGTTTGTGTTTCAGTGTATTTCTGTCACGTTTTCTCGTGCGTTACTGTTGTACATTCCATGAATCATATATCAATTTTTTTCGTGGGTCTTATCATGAAATTTTCACATTTTTCATTTAACTGATAATAATAGCAATGAAAATTAACATTATAATACAGAAGAGAGTTGCAATAATGACAGAAATTACTTTTATAACGATAAATAATGCAATAGCAATTAAAAAGTATTAAGGCAATGTTAATAGTAACAATGATGACAGAGTAAGTAACGAACTATTACCAGTTTAGCAGAATAGATATAAGGTTGAGAATAACCAAGAAGGCGGAACAGATAGCATTTTATCGGCCTCTGCTTTAGAGCAAAAAAATATTTTCCCCGCTTCTGTGGTCCAGAAAACTCTTGGAACTGCACCAGAGACGCGTACACAAACGCAGCTGTTACGGAAGCACACTGCCAAGGTACGACGCCGTTTTGCCCGACTCTTCTACGACCGTTGATAGAATGGGGCTATGAAATGCCTCTACCACAATAATCATGACGCCAACACCTGTACACTGTGAAGTGTAATTTGCGAAGAACGCAAACAACCGCACGTTTCAGAACTAGAAAGCAAAAGCATTTTGAAAGGAGATCAGCGAGTACTGGTAATCCGGACACAATGGCTGGCATCTCTGGCGATGTCTGTTCGCTGGCACGGGTGCCATGCAGTTGAGGATGGTGCCAGAGTGCCTGCTGGGGGTGTGGGGGGGGGGGGGTTGGACGAGGAACCGTCGGGTGGACGCGGCAGCAGCAGCAGGTGCCTCCGGCCAGGGTGACTTAGCCACTTCCAACCCAACTGCTGAAGGAGGTACAGCCGACGATCAGGGTGCGTGAGGTAGTTTACCAAGGCAATGGTAATTCGTGCAGGAGAACCCTACCTAAATCAATTCTGAAAGGTCTTATCTATATCCCAAGCTGTGTTTTGTCCACGTTAGCTTTAGATAGAGTGAAGACTCTTAAGTTCGTCTATACTTCTCACTTCTTAAATGTCTTGAGTTGCTGTAGAATGTGGCGTACGCTTGCTGTGGAGTTCAACCGGGTCCTGATACACTCCGCTAAGAATCATCATTTCAGGATAACATTTGAAGTAGTATGAGCGACTGCGCGAATCTTAGGGAGGCTAAGGGAGGTCCTCTTGACAGAAGCGCACGAGGTTGTCGGGGGCCTTGAGAAGCCTTGCAGGCGATGTTTGATGTACATATCGACGTCATTTTCCTTTCGTGGGTTGTTGATAGTAGGAATCTGCAGCGATCCAGGTGCGCATTGCATAAAGTGTTCTTGGAGGAGATCGTTTTGAGCGACAATCGCGCGAATAGTCGCTGCCCAGAAGCGGCGCCCGCAGTTGAATCTTCGACGTACATACAAAACTGAAGAAGTGTGACAGGGCGGAACAGCAGATGAGGAACTAGAGAGATAGATATGGGTTCCTTGACGAGATTCCGGTATGTCGTTGACCACAAAAGGAAGTCTTTGTTGCCTTAGGATGAGACAGTAGTTCAGATGGCTGTGTACTGAACTAGATCCAAGCCCTTTGCGATGCCTATAGATGCCAAAGGTTGCAGAGAGTCTTGGCAAAGGGGTTCGAAGCTTGACCGAACTGTTGGGTGTCATGTCCGCTTCACGTCATGTGAATGCTTGGCTTCCTTTCATGAGTCCTCGCTTCTGTTGCCGAAGAAATGCTTTTTCTCTCGTCCTCCCGCGTGAGTGAGTGAGCGAGTGCGTGAGTGAGTGTGTGTGTGTGTGTGTGTGTGTGTGTGTGTGTGTGTGTGTGTGTGTGTGTTTATTACTGGTTGCATGCAAACACACACAGAGACACGAATGCACGTGCAAACAAAAGTTAACGTACACGCTCCAATACGTGCCTTTAAACGCGTGGAAGCAAAACAAAGACATACTTCCTCTTCAAGGAAAATCAACCCAGTCTTTTTTCTTCCTCACCTTTTCTTTTTTCTATGATCATCTCTTAGATGTGGAGGAACCTGGTGCCACAACACGTGGTGTTTGTCCGGCCTGGGAAAAAAGTAAAAGAAGAGAGCTT
>JAYMFT010171072.1:0-12228 GCA_038088735.1 Panulirus argus
GGGATGGGGTATTTTTCTTCGTCTGTTTCCTGGCGCTACCTCGCTGACGCAGGAAACAGCGATCAAGTATAATAAAAAAAAATATAACTTAGATGCATGAATCTATTTATACTGCAGTTAGCAACCTAGACAGGAATCATTACTGATGTACTGAAGATACTGAAATAACTATTTCTTACACTTAAATGCTGGAAAATATTTAGATCTGTGAATGAACACTAGAATATCACAAGGTCATACGGTAGAAAAAATATGGAATATGCTTTTAAACTCTGACCTGCTTCCCTGTTGTTGGGTCCCAGATAAGGATCTGTCCAGACTTACATCCTGAAGCCAAACGCATACCATCTGGAGACCAAGCTGTTACCAACACCCAATGCCGATGACCTGTAATTCAAATCTCTTTAGAATGAAATCAAGATGGATTATGGATTAAAAAGAAAGTACAAAACCAAGGGGAAAGATAAATTACAATATTAAGGAGAATAAATAGCTTTGAAACATTGTAAAACCTATTTTCTCCCTCACATGAGTTGAGTTGATGTGACTAATGCCTCTGGAGATACAAATCGTCATCACACGAAAAGAAGAAAATGTGGAACTGACATGAATGCAACTGGAATGAAGTTTGCTCAATTACAGTCCCAATGCCATCAATGCATCCAGTGACCTAGTTAAAACATTGCTCAAAAAGTTTGTTGATAAAGAAGCCATAGATTAGACTAATCCTCCACCATATAAGCTGTAAAATGCAGCCACCCAAGGAATCTCCACTGCTTTGACTTGTACTCTCCACATCAGGACTGCTGGTTATACACTCTGTCTGATTAAAACTAAGCAGTCATGGTAGTCTTAAATATCATCTCCCAACATGCACCATATGACTATCTCATTTCTGGTCCAGTCTTCACACTCTTTCATAACTTTCTTTTTCTGATTATGTACATACATAGGCTTTTTCTACAAGTTATTACATACCCCTTTTTAAAAGAATACTTTTCCACCTCCTCAGTCACTTTAGATTACTCTTTTTCACCTCTCCTCTTGAGGTTTGGCCTTTATGAAGGCTTCTGTCTATGACTGAAGCCTTTAGACAAAAAGAATTATAAAAGATGATCACACAAGTCCATCCTTCCATCAACATCATAAAACTACAGGACTCCTCCTCTTGCAGCTTCAAGGCTGCATGATGATCAGTAGCAGGGAAAGGATATAATCCTTTGGGGAAGTTTCTTCAACAAGACTGTACTGTGATGATACAACCTCGCACAGGGTGACTTTTCACTAACAGAGCAACCACAAGGGGTTAGAGTACAGCAATGCATCATTATTAAAATTATTACTTATCAATATCATCATCATTATTATCATAATTATCATTATCTTTTCCAGTTACTATTATTATCATTATCACTATTACAGTATCATTATTATCACTATTATTATTTTATATTTTTATTGTGTAACTGTGAGATCTCTTTTATAAAGCTCCTGCAGCTTCTAAAATACAATCTATTTAGAAGCAAAGTAATGTGGACTTCTTTAGGGCAAGAAGGTTCCCAGTAGCATTATACTATTTTCATTGTTGACTGTGATACACCCTTGTCGAAGTGCGAGAAACATATGCATGTGACCTCTTCCTCTGATTTATAAATCCTTTGAGATATGGAATGCCCAGCTTTTCATAAAGTGTGATATCAAAAGAAAAATTTCAATCACAGAGTAAATTTTTATGATGATAAACATACTGATTATATTTCTCATAACAAGTGCATCACAAACTTCACCTTTGCAAGTGAAGTGTGGTGTTTCGGTGTGGATATCCCAAAAGCGAACAGTAGTATCCCCAGACCCAGAAGCCAAATGCTGCCCATCGGGACTAAAAGAAGCTGACAGAACAGCTTCTGCATGTCCAGGTAAGGAGGAAGTACACCTGGATAAAAGAAATTTATTTCAAGATTAAGATATAAAAGTTTCAATAATATCAACCTATATAGCAGAAATTCTATGATCAGTTTTGTTAACACATTGGATGTGAATTACGACAAAGGTCATAATTCGCAGCATTCCTTCTCATGGTGAAATATGACTATAAAAAATGTTTGTTCATCCTGCACAGTTTGCTGCCCCTCCCTCAACTAGGAAATGACACCTGGGTCCTATTTGTGCTGACCCCACATGGTGACTTGTTGAAACCTCATGCCACCCAAGCAGTGATTCCTTTATCTTTCTTTTTGCCACAATTCAGATAATTTATGGATTTTATAATGCCAAGATATGCTATTTAGGTGTGTGTTATGTATCATAGTGCATAAAGAAAGATAAATACAAGTATTATGTTTTTGTTATGGGTATATGAGCTGGCAATTATATTCATCAACAATCAAAACTGTAATTAATATTTAAATCAGGATATGTATTCAGCCAAGCATACTAAAATAAACCAGTCTCCCTGGTAAGCCTCTGATGATAAATCTCAAAATGTGCCTTCCCTTGTACAATGCCAATGCATTTCATAAGTTCAGAACTAGGTGTACATGAGTTAATGTATCTATATTTCCCACAACTTTTGCTGTTTCATTTAACAAATTAAATCCATTCCTCACTCTTTCCCACACACTTCCATCTTATAAGTTAAGATGCATTCCAGTGTAAAAAGGTTTTGAACCCCAAACAAAAACTTAATGTTTTAAGATATACAATATATTAAAGAAAAAGTGCTGTATAAACACTCAACAATGAAGGCTGAGAATTCCGCATATAAAAACCTGTTGACAAAATATGGAGGAGCTTTAGTGTTGATAGGAGGAAAGGAGTGTGCTAGAATCATCTTTCTGAGTAGTTTTTTTCTATTCTTTAATACTTGATCGCTTTATCCCATGTTAGCAAGGTAGTGCAAGGAAGAGACAAAGGAAAACCCAAAACATCTCGCATCTAATCTCTTTTACTGTTATTCTCTTTTAAATTATCATTGATATTTCTTTCCTTTTATTGTTATATAAAATTATTTTAACTTTTATATTTACATAATCCACTTTAACTCCTATTCACTTATTGCCCTCCATTCATCACTAAAAATTAGTGATACACTACATTAAGTAACTATCAAAACAGATCAGGTACTATCTTAATCAAATCAGTTTTCTAATATCTCGAGTAATTTTAATGAAGCTATCTTCACCAGACCGTTTATCTGCATCACCAATGTTCATCTGAGAAGAAGCTGAATAGTAACAGAAGAAGCATTTCAGCCTGGACTACTATTTAAATCATTTGATTTTACAAGTTCTGAAAGAATCTTCTCATGGACAATACCATAACTAACCAAAAGTTCAATCAATAACACTGTCATCCCCTTTCTTGAGAAACTGAAATACAGTCCCCTCTACTCCTGCTGCTTTGCTGAAAGGCTTTTAACCATACCATTCATCATGACTCTCTCACTCCCAATGCCACCTCATCCCAAACACATCCTATCATCTAACATATTCAGCAGTCCTATAAAATATTCCACATCTTGTTCACCTTTTATTTGCCAGTTACCATTTCCTCACATGCTTTCATAACTGTTGCTTCCATTTTTTTATTCTTGCATATTCACCTCATTCCAAAACATTTCTTTATTTTCTCTCCCATCTCTGATACGCTCTGTTTTTCAGGTCTTGTACATTTCTTTTGACCTCCTGCCACATTCCCTTGTACTCCTCTCAATTACTTATACTCCTTCCCTGAAGATACTGTCCATATATCTTTCTTCTTTCTCTTTCATCAGCAATCTAACTTCCTCATTCTACCACTCATGACTCTTATCACAAGCCAACCTCTCACCTTCTGTATGCCACACACTTGACCACACATGTCAGCATTATTTCTCTAAATACTTTCCACTTCTCTCCCACTCTCACTGTTTCATTTACTTTATATCACTCTTCATTGACTCTTTCTTGGTATCTCTACATACATGCTTATTTCACTTACAGAACTATACCATTCCTTCACTCAGCTGGAGTCTGACTTCAAATTAACCTTGAAGGGTATCATGTGCAAAGTACACTGCTGAAACTTCCAAGGTGTCTAAAGCATGCTCGTAAACATACAGTACATTCATATGAATGCCTAGTTGTCTAAATTATTTCATATTAAGACTCATTCTTAGTATAGCAAAACAGAAAAGTACAAGGCACCAGAGATCTAAGTCATACTGTGTTACTTGGATTTGAACCATTAAAATGTAAGAGAGTGCTTCTTGCCTGGTAACTGCTCGTACTCTAAACACTGCTTGGGGTTGGTAAAGGATGGTCATCACCTTCTCCTCACTTACTGATGAGTCTACAACTCCATTCAGGCTGCCTGTAACTTCCTTTTCATTAACAAAGAAGCTGTAGGGAGTGCTCTCCTCCTGAAATACAGAGCAATATCACTGGTTACTCCTACCTAATCTGATTAAGCATCCATGACGTGTCCTTTGTTCTTTGAATCTAAGATAACTTTCAATCCAGAATAAGAAAATGTCTTGGAAAGAGGTTAATAGTATAAGAAAAACAAAATAAATGGGCACATCAGTGGAGAAGTCCAACAGTTACAGAAAGGGTAGGTATGCACTCAATCTGCCCACACTTGAAGAAGTAAGGATATGGAGAAACATAAATTTGAGGCCATGATCAAGCTGACATAAATCAGTTCTCTGCAGTAAACTGAGTGGACACAACAGAAAGATAGGCACAAAAAATGTCAGAAGGGATATGAGGAAGTATATCTTAAGCAACAGAATAAGTTGATATAAACAGTAAACACAAATGAAACAAATGTGTATAAACCATGAGAATTCAAAATTCTGAATGACAATACAAGAATAAGAAGAGGAACCCTATGTGTATGAAACTCCCTTTCTACAGACACTACTAGTATACAAATACCTGTTCCAGTAGAGCATTAAGGATTAGCTGGAGCTTATCACGGGCCAGAGCAAGGGGCAGTTCTATGGGGGGACCAGCTGTTTCACCTGACTCGGCTTGGAACTGAGCAAGGACATTCACTTTATTTCCACTACTGAAATGTAATAAAATGCATTTTACAATATGTTTCCAACAGTTTTTAGTATTGAAAATAAGCAAGTCACTTGAATTTTTTTTTTTTGCATTTTTTTCAATTAAAATTAACTAAATTCATTCCAAGGGTCAAACATAATTCAACAGCAAACAGTGTGATCTTGCTCATTATGAAATCTTCTGACACTATAAATCGACCAAAAAGATATTTATTCACAGAGATGCCATAAAAGTTCACATAGGTAAACATATAATCATGTGCAGTTATACCTGCTCTCAGCATCTGTAGCTTCATCCATTTTCAAGTGTTTCTCAGATACAGATAAGTCATTATCTTCAAGATCCCGTTTGCTTCCTTCCCTAAAGAAAAATTATAAACATTATCAGTATGTCAAAATTAAGTATAGGATGAATATTCAATAATTAGAGTACATCTCTACACAACAGTAACTATTTTTCATCAGGCACAGATCAAAACAACAAAACTCAAGAAAATGTAAGTTAACCTTGTTTCTTCATATAAGCCCTATTTGGCTAAAAGAACAAAGTTTACCTTCATAAATACAATACCTAATCATTGCAAGAAATCAATCATGTGCATGAACTTAAGAATTCCCTTTACTTGCTCACCCACAATAACTGCATACATAATCACACAATGAGAAAATTCCCCTTCTCGGCCATGGAAAAATTCTAATAATTCTAACTATGAAGAAGTCAAACTGGCAATAACTAGATGCATATGAGGAAAGATAATCTTCAAGGTGCAAATGCCAGGGAAAACCTAAATGAGTTATCCAGAGAAAAAAATATTCATGCCCAAAAGGAAAATTGTTTCTTTTGTGTTCATAAAAATTTGTGCACAAGTTTATAACTTTCCAAAAATGAAATATTTCTCTTCACACTGATGAAGTTTCAGCATCTAACTTAACAACACTGGGTTGTGTTTAGGTATGCTAGGGTTGATAGGCCTGGGAACGAGTCCCTCATGGTTGAGAGTCAGGTAAGGTTAATCAGTTTGACTGTTTTACACCAACATTTTCCCTACACTTTGTGATTTTTTTGGTTGGAAGAAGAAAAATAATTCTATTTGGGAAATAAATGGAATGCAGATGGTGTAAGTACAAGGCTCTAAAAAAAAAAAATGCAGAGGGAATAAACCCATATAGCCTTCATGTTTATATGTCATCAATCAATGATGGCTATCTTGATTTATCAATTTAAAGCTGTCACTGATCATCACTCCTAGTAACACTTCTTCAACACTGGATGCTAAAACCTCAGCAGTATGAGGGAAAATATTTCAGTTTGCAAAAAACATTTGTCTAAAATTGCTGTTGCTTGTCAGAGAGTGCTCACTCATTGCTATTTGAAAGTGGAAGGATTGTGTTGGGTTAAGACAGGCAAACCAATCAACCTTGCCTCACCTAACCATGGACTCTGCTCCCAGCCCCCTGACCCTAGCCTACCTCAATTGATCTAGTGGTGAGTAAAATTCCAATTGAGAAACTGCCACTTTATTAACCTATGGATCTGGCAAAGATGTACATTAATTTAATTTTTACACTGAGAAGAAAGAATTTAAACTGACACTGTCTAATACAGGGAATTACCTTTTATCCTGTAAAAGCAAGTGATACTGGGGTTGGATACAAATATCAGAAGAAATGGGGGGTTAAATAATGTAGAGGCAGGTGTAACACAGTAGAAATCAGCAGAATCTGACAAGCTAATCTGGTGTAACATGGTAGAAATCAGCAGAATCTATGACAACCTAATCTAAGTTCCCCTGGCAGTTAACATTTGTGTTTAATGCAAAGTGCTGCTGAGGACTACTTGGAATGCCTGTTTCTCAGGTATCTGGGTGATTGTACTACCAGCCACTGTGTGTAGTTTATGCTTACATTTTCTGGCAATTGGTGTGATGCCTGTGTGGTGTATTTTGTCTATAACACTGAAAACAGATATAAATTCCAACTGTTAAAGGATTTTAGGCAGAGTTTTCATGGGTTCTTTCAATTTTAATATGTGCTGTTGGCAACTCAAGGGTTGGTTGTTTTGAAAACAATTTCTTTTCCCACACCTCGAAGCTTTGGAACTCTCTACCCTCTTGTGTCTTTCCCAATATCTATAACCTGGCACATTTCAAAAGACAGGTGTTCCACTGCCTCCAAAATAAATAAATACTTTCCCTTGTTTCTTCTTTTTCCCTCTCATGATCCTCTATATGTTTTGATCAAGGCCCAGTCTTGATGTGGCCATTTGTCCATAACTGGAGCCTCAAATGTAAAAAAAGAAATTAACTTACATTTACACTGTGAAGCAATTATTTTGCCAGTTTGAACTGTGTATAAGTCATAAGTTACCCTGAGGCAAGTTTACTCTTGTGGCTTTTGATGAAATGCATTGTTTATGAAGATCCATGTAAGCTAACCTTTAGTTGAGGTTGTGAGTTAGGCTGGGGATTACATTGTTAAATATCTACCTGGACTACCCTCTTTTAAACAATATCCTGCAGGCTAACTGTCCTCTGAAAGCCAGCAGCTATTAGGTATCTGTTGGTAAAATAACAGCAAATCAATCGTGAGATGAAACAAGGAACCCTAACCATAATTCCCCAGTCTTAGTTAATTTTCTATAATGAATTCTACCATTTCCTAAGTAATTCTAGTATATTCTACTCTTAGTAAGGTAATGGCACTAAACTACACAATTTTCATTAAACTCACATATTTCACATACGCAACACAATCGAGTTCTTATGACTGTGGAAACTCTTCGTGATATACAGTCTCACAAGAAGCAATTTCTAAGCGTAAGCAATTTCTTTAGTATGAATGCATTGAAAAATGTAATATACATGTGTAGAATTAATAATCGTCTTGTTTACATCGGGGAAACACGTGTTTTTTCACGGGTTATTCATACAGTGAAGTCGTACATATATCTCAATATTTCCGTTGTAACAATGAAATATATGATATATTTATCACAGACTAGTACATGCATTTTAATTTCGTGTTTATTATGCAATTATTGTTTTTATTTTATGAATTTACTCACTATGCTCTCTAAGTGTGTTATTTGTTTACTATGGTGAAAGTAACGTGACAACAGCTGAACTTAAACGTAGAAGATATGATGAAGGAATAGTCATAAGAGACGGATCTACTCAAGATTATTGAGAAATAACAACTGTTCAGTGCCCAGGAGGGCAGCACTCTCAGGGGCTTTGTAGTCTGGTGTAAATTGGACAGAGAAGAAGTGTACCGTAAAACTGAATCACCACTTGAAGTTCATGCTGGTCCTTGTGCACCGGCTTGTTAAGATATGTCATGAGTCAGAACACTGTGGTAATGGAGAAATTAGATAAAGTTACTCCAGATGCAAGACTGAAGACTCTAATAGACAATGGTGTCAAGTTGAAGCATAGAGCATTGTTGGTAGTTTTAGGAAATGATGTTAAGGATAAGGTGAGTAGTATAGTATGGGTTTGACAAAAGGAAAAATGTAATAATTGCGTCAGTATATGAGTTGCAAAAAGAGTTCAAACGTGCATGGGTGAAACATTGTCCAATGTTATTTTTGTAATTGGTGGCTTAGCAGGTTGTCCGTGGAGTTTACAATGTTTTATTTACCTATATATTGTTTCTGTCTCCTCCAATAAGGGCAATACGATATTATATGCAACCAGAAAAAGAAACGCTTTCTCCGGTGTTGATGAATTGTTTTTATAAGGGGTTACATCAGATGTGTAATGAGAAGAATGGACAGAATGAGAAATAACGATTTGAGTGGAAGGTTTGTGGTAGAGGATGAAGTAGTTGAAGAGATATATATGACATTCTGACATGGGATAGACATAAAAAGGGATTGCAAGTAAAAGTAGTATTAAGCTGTAAAATAATAAGATGATGGGAGGGACGGGAGGACAGAGACCTAGTGTGAGCTGGAGGGATTAATTGATGATTTGTGTGGGTGAGAAGGATATTGATATGTAAAAGTGCATGTGATTGTTCAAGGATGCATAGAGGAGATCCTTCATAAGTCATCCTGTTGGATAAGTTAGGGAGATTATTTGGTAATTTTTCAATTTACTTGTGCTGTTTTCTAGTTGATAGATTTTGATGCAAATGGTACCAATGGATTCCTTACAATGTCTAGAGATGATATAGAGTTTGTGATTTTAGGTTTATGTCTTCCTACTCCAAAGATGTTTTAAGTCCTCCCAAAGTGAGCAGGGCTTTAAAGTAGAAGGAATTTATGGATAAGATCATTATATGAATAGTTGAAAGTGTAACAGATGCATTGTTAACATGTTTCTGAAAACCTAGGAAATAAATAAGAGGGTTGGCCATCATGTCCCACAGTCATTTTCGAATGCCCTTTTGACCATCCTATGGATGGCTGACTTGTTCAGATTCAATAGAGCCGAGTTGGTTTCTAAGTTGATATAAAAAGCAATTGAAACTGTATAACAAGAAGCTCCCCTCCCTCAATTTGCTCTTTCATATCTAGCTTTCTCTCCAGCTGATCTGTCTCTGTGGCCGTTGATGGATCAGTCCCCCCCACCCCCTTTTCTCCATCTGCAACGGTGCCTGACAAGATTCTGCCCTGTCTCCTACAGTTTTTCTTTTTTTTTTTCTTTGATTTCCCCTCATCCACAAGAAATTAAATGCACACTTATGCTGACATCTCAACACTGCATTCATCCACATCCTTCAGTTCTGCTCCTTCTCTCACTTGATCTGTATCTTATCTTGACACAGCTTCCTCAATAAACTCAGACTTGGATAGGATATCTCAGTGGGGTAGACGAAGTCTAGTTAAGCTTAATGCCTCCAAGACCCAGTTTCTAACCATCTCTCTATCAAAAACTCCTTACAACTCTTGTCTTTCCTTTGATGGTTCTGTAATTCCACCTCTTCACTTGATGAATGTACCTCGTATAACATTAATATCCACTCTTTCTTGGGGACCCCACATTACAGGAGGAGCTAAGTCTGCTTCTAAGAAACTGGGTGTCCTGTTTAGATGTCGAAACTTCTTTTCTTTTGAACAGTTGCTCTGTTTGTACAAATGGTTGATTCGTCCTTGTATGGAGTACTGCTTGCACACCTGGGGTGGTTCTAGCTGTACATCCTTACTTGACAGAGTTGAGTTGAAAGCAGTCCGACTTATAAAGTGGCCCAGGCTGACATCCAGACTTGACCTTCTTGCCTTACGCTGCAATGTTGATTCACTTTCCCTCTTCTATAGGTATTGCTTTGGTGTTTGTTCCCAAGAGCTGGCTGCTTGTGTGCCCTCACCACTTGGTAGACAATGCAATACTAATCAAGCTGCTGGATCACATGATTACTGTGTGGCCATCAGCAACTCAAGGGTGGGCCATTTTGAAAACTGCTTCTTCCCCCTACATATCGAAGCTTTGGAACTCTACCTTCTCTTGTCTTTCCCAATAACTATGACCTGGCATATTTTAAAAGACAGGTTTTTCACTTCCTCCAAAATTTGTAAATACTTTCCCTTGTCTTATCTTTTTCATAATTCTCTATATATTTCAATTAAGGCCTGACCTTAATTTGGACTTTTGTCCATGACAGGAGCCATCAACATATAAAAATTTCATGTATTTTTCATGCATTCTACTGAATGCTGCCACACATCATAACATTTGAATCTGAGTTTTGCAAATATGTTGGGTGATTTCAGGTGCATATAAAGCTATAGGGATCAAATTAATGGTTTGTACACATCTGAACTTACTATTAACCTTTTGAAACAAGTGATTAGTGGTGTAGTTAAGTGTAGTGCATGTTTTAACAATGAAATTTCGTTAATAATGCATCCTACATGACATCTGTTGCATTAAAGAAGGCAGGTTATCCTTGTTTCTGTATTTATTGGTATTTTACATTACTTATTTTATCTAACTCCACGTTCTCCTTTTTCCCTGATAACCCTGCTACTAAACTTTGATATTGAAATTTTGGCTTTAAGAGGGAAAAAGAAAAATCCTGCACTTTTAAATCCCTCTTCACAGTGCCAAAACAATTCTATTAGAGTAGAACACAGATCATAATCTAAGAAAATGCACTTTTGCAACTGAAAATTTACTGGTTACTTATGTAGGTGTGCTTGTTAATGGTTAATTTTCCCTCATTTCAGGTTATGATCATTCATCATTTAGTATCCAAATCAATTGGGGAGCGACCTTCAGTTCTTTGGTGCCACAAGAAGAGTTCTGATGTTCCCAGGTAAGGCACAATTCATATTTGCAGAGTTTGACTGGATAAGCCAAGAAACTTGTGATAATACTCTTGCCCAGGTATTTTTAGCATTTATTAAGTGAAACTAATGGATTTGTGTGAAAGGTTATCCAGATTAATTTTTGGAAAACAAGAGCTTTGTTCACTGTTGTAACAACTGCCTTTTCAGTATTTTCATATAAATTATTTATACACAAATTTTTTTCTATCACTGTAGATGTATTAAGCATAAATTGACTTCAAGTTTTTTTTCCTGAGATCTTCACAACTTTCACTTGTCATTAGTATTTTATTTTTCATTATTATTATTATTTTTTATTTTATTTCTATTTATTTATTTTTTTATTTTTATTTTTTTTCTTTATTCTATAGCATCTTCTTGGACTTTTATGTGGTTGCAGCATTACACTGCATGTGGTTTTAAGGTGAGAATATGGAAGGTCTGGTATTACAAATACCCAATAAAATCCATGTATCTTTGATTCTTTATTTATCAGTCAATGTTTGGTTTAAGCACAGTACTCACTTTATTTGTTTACAGGTGATGTTAATCTAACTTACTCTGATACTTTGGTGGTAATGATGCATAGATATTCTGTTTTACCTTTTTGGATGATGGAACACTGATGAGGCAGGTGGGGCGTTAGGAAGGGATGAAGTTCTTCACCAACTGAGTAACTGTGACTCTTAAGGCAGAGGCTGGAAATCCTCTCCCCCAGTTTCTGCTTTTCCAAGAAAGGAACAGGGAAGGGGCCAAGTGAGGATTTTCCCTCAAAGCCTCAGTCCTCTGTTTGTGACGCTGCCTCGCTAATGCAGGAAAAGGCGAATATGTATGAGGGTGTGTTGAAATGGTTTGGACATATGGAACGTATGAGTGAGGAAAGGTTGACAAAGAAGATATATGTTTCAGA
>JAYMFT010171083.1:0-12228 GCA_038088735.1 Panulirus argus
TTGACTTTACAAAGTACAGATTTGTAGTGATTCTAAGCAGAAATGAAATCAGAGTAGCGTTCAAGGGAAGGGAAGACTTACACGTCCCGATATGCACCGTCTCTGATGCGACAGGCTTCAGAGTGGAAGTGATCAGACTTTGACTTTGGGAAGAAAAGTTTAGCACATGATGGGATATGAGGCTCCACCCCAGCCAAGATAACCTCTGCTATATAATCAGCACAGCCTGAGGCATCTCGGCCACTGAAGCAATACACGTTCCTAACGAAAGTGAGATGATAGAAATAAGATTGTGGCTTGTTGACCGAGTCAGATGCAGTATGTTTGGCCTTCATTACAATGTACCCTAAAGTCCATTTGAATAGTGAGGTCAAGATCCCAAGTCGCGATCTGTACAGATGCAATACGACTAGATCATGTGGAGGTGTTGGGCAGTATATAGTAGACAGTCTTATAACAACGGAGGCCCTGAACTCCTCAAAAGGTGTGGTAGAAACACTCGTTGTCAGAATTGAAAACCAAAATTGGATCTTTCCATTAATCTGTAGACCACCATATGCAAAGCCTAAAGAATGTACGGAACACATAAGAAATATAGAATCAAGTCTTGGCCTTCTCGAACACCTCGTCTTACATATAATCGTGTTAGGAGACTTTAAGCTACCTCACATGGAATGAAGACAAGCAGGAAACAACTTTTTAGCTGAAACTGCCAACATCAGAGACCTTTCGGACGAACGGTTGCGAAAAAGAGATATTTAGACTGTGTGACGAGTTCTTCCTCGGTCAGCAAATATAACCAACCGGAAGAAGAAATACTAAACCAAATCTCTACAAATGTGGATCTGATGGGTGACGTCACCGTCTCAAACACCTTATATTCTGATTACAACCAAAACAAAATTTAAACGTTTGTTGGCTAAACTACCTGGGCAAAACACACGTCACATTGGAGGTGTATTAAGTGGTTCCAGTTTTAGTTATAAGTGGATAAAGTGGAAGATGTACTGAATGATATGTCTTTGACACGATGGGAAACTGCTGAATTTTCAACCAGAGGAAGAGTATGTTACGGACATGACCACTTTGGTACTCCAGACTTGCAACAGACACACCATCGAGAAGGAAGCACAAAAGGACTAGGACAGATCGAGGAAGACGAACACAATACAGGAGGCGAAAAATAGATGCATGCCTAAAAAGCCGCAGCTCACCCAACGGAGGTAGAAGAAACTATCAGGTGTAGTAACGGACGTAGACCATAAACTCAGAATGGCATGCGAAAAGCAAGGAAAAGGAAGAAGAGAAAAGACCCATTAATGAAATTAGAAACACCCCAAAATGATTTTTACTCACATGCAAAGCGCACATCGAGGATCATAACTTCCATTTCCTCCCTCAAACAGAATAGGGTACTTTTACTGATGACTTCCTGGAGATGAATGAGATTCTAAAGAAGCAATACGAATTGGTATTCAATGAGTCAAAATCCACCTTAAAGATGAGAGACTCGAAAGCCGTCTTCCTTAACAATAATCCCCGTGTTACAACATGGCGGATGTCATCACCTCACCACAAGATTACGAGACAGCCATCGAGAGCACGCCTTGACTCCTGGAACGCGGTCTTCTTAAAGAAAGACAAGAAGCATCTTTTGCGCGAGCGCTGGAATATATTCTCTTGAAAAGTTGTGAGCACTGGCATCACCCCCGAGAGTCTGAAATGGACTCGCATCGTCCCAGTCCACAAAGGTAGAAGCAAAGCAGTCGCCGAGAAACTTTCGACCGTTAGCGCTAACATCACACATTAAGATTTTCGAGAGAATCCCCAAGAGGCCAACTGAATGAATTTTTAGGAAGTAACTGAACAATCTGCATGAACCAGGACAACATGGTGTCTAGGCAGCAAGATCTTGCCTCTCCCAGTTGCTTGTCCTCCATGATAAGATTGTTGAGGCTTTGGAGAACAAAGAAAACGCTGGTGTGATTTACGCAGACTGCATAAAACAGTCGACAAATGACCATGGTTTCATAGCACATAAAATCTTAAGAAGGGGGTAAACGGAAAAAATTGGGATATGGTTGTACAACCTTTTAAATAACAGATCACAACCCGTAGTTTACTGTAAACCATGCCATATCCTGTGCCTCTACGGTAAAAATCTCATCCCCAAAGAACTCTGCTTGCATTCCTATTTCTTACTCTTATATCTGACATTGACGGGAACACGAATAACAGTTTCGTATCATCCTTTGCTGGTGATACCGAAATCATTATGAAAATAGCTTGAGTATAGGGCTCTGAAAGGCTACAGACAGACGTAAATGTAGCCTTCCAGAGAGCCGAGGAGAATATACTTTTCAGTGGTGATAAATTTCAGTTCCTTCGTTACGGGGGAAATGAAGAAACTAGAAACAGTACAGAACACCGGACAGACTCGAACACTGTCAAAATCTAGTCGAATAATGTGAAGGACCTCGGAGCAATGATTTCCAGGAACCTGACCTGTGCACTCAACAAAACAACAGTTGCCTTCTGCAGAAGGTTGGTGGGTTGACTCTTGCGGAATTTAAAGGCAAGGGAAGAGTAACCAGTGTTGTTACTCTTTGAGGCGCTTATCCTCTCACGAAGAGAATATTGCTGTTTTCTAACATTACCTTTACAAGAGAGGCGAAGTTGTAGAATTAGAAAGTGTTCAGAAATCTTTCACAGCACGTATGAACGTGGTCAAGGCACCGAATTACTAGGTAACTGCTGAAATCACTGAGGCTGTACTCCTTGTTGGAGCGCTCGGTAACCTCCCCACCCCATCGTTAAGTGCGACTACCACTATCACACACCGCAGCCACCACATGACTGATATCAACAGCCAACATTACCTTTGATAGCCGCAACAGTGTCATCTTGCACATTTCCGTTGATAGTCACAACAGGGTCATCGTCAGCCACATTACTGTTGATGATGTCGATAGAAACAGCAGGGACATCAACAGACACATTGCTGTTGATAGTCACAACAGGAGCATTAGTAGCAGCATTACCGTTGATTGTTGCAACAGGGACATCAGCCACTGCACCTTTGAAATTCAAAATAGGGCATCAGCAGCTACGTTACCCTTGATATTCAGTATAGGGACGTCAGCAGCCTCGCAACGGACGTCATCCGTTACACCGTTGATATTTACAACAGGGACTTCAGCAGCCATAATTACCGTTGATGATCACTGCAGTGACATAATGAGTCACAGTACCGTTGTTGATTACAGCAGTAACATCAGGAGCAACACTACCGTTGATTAATTATCACAACAGTGTCATCAACAGCCACACATGCTGATACTCACAACGGGAACCTCAACAGCCGCTTTACATTAACAGTCTCAGCAGGGACATTGCTACTATTGATGTTCACAACAGGAACAGTAGCAGCCATATTACCGTTCTTATTCGTAACAGTGACATCGACAACCTTGTTACTGTTGGCATTCAGATAGGGACATTAGCAACCACACACACCGTTGATATTCACAACAGGGACATCATCAGCCACACTTACCGTTGATATTCACAAAAGGGACATCATCAGCCACACTTACCGTTGATATTCACAATATGGACATCAGCAGCCACATTTACCGTTGATATTCACAACAGGGACATCAGGAGCCATACTTACGGTCGATATTCACAGCAGCCACACATACCGTTGATATTCGCAACAGGGACATCATCGGCCACACTTACCGATGATATTCACAACATGGACATTAGCAGCCACACTTGCCATTGATATTCGCAACAGAGACATCAAAAGCCACACTTACCGTTGATATTCACAACAGGGACATCAGCAGCCACACTTACCGTTGATATTCACAACAGGGACATCAACAGCCACACTTACCGTTGATATTCACAACAGGCACATCAAGAGTCACGCTTACCGTTGATATTCACAACAGTGACAGCAACAGCGACTCACCGTTTATATTCACAACAGTGACATCAACAGCGACTCACCATTGATATTCACAACAGTGAATCATCAACAGCGACTCACCGTTGATATTCACAACGGGGAGGAGCCGGAGCCGTGATGGTGCAGCCGCTCACCTGGACACAGGTAAGCGGGAACGGGCCGACGCCACCAGAATACAGAGATTAAGTGCCACTTTTCATGGGTCTGGCAGCGCTATTTTGGCCCGGCGATATTTTGCTCTCTTTTTGTTTTTTATTACTATTTTCCAGGTGGGTAAGCGGGTGTGTAGTAAGCCGTGGCAGAGTTATAGCTGGTGGCTATTTCTGTAAAAGGCTGAGGCGGCCTCCATTGATCCGGGATAACCTGACTCCTGTGCCGCAAGGGGGAAGCCAAACGGGCTTGTTCCTCGTTACTGGAACGAACCGTCCCTGGCCCGTGCCACGTCCCTGTCCTGCCCTACTGTCGCGCGCACACCGTTCCTGCTCGACTGTCGCACACACCCGTCCTGTCCTGCTGTCTCACAGACTCCTCCTGCCCTACTGTCGCACACGCCTCTCCAGTCTTGCTGTCGAAGAGAAACGAGTAGCTCTTCTGTGTTGCGCACCCGCCCTGCCTTACTGTCGCACACTCATCTTGCTCTTCTGTCGCACAGATCTGTCCTTCCCTGTAATCGCACATACCCGTCCTCCCCTACTGTTGTACACACACCCGTCCAATTCTCCTGCTGCTCCCGTCCTTCCCTGCTCGCACTCTCACACACTCGCAGAGCCTTACTTTAACACACCCATTCAGCCCTGTTTTCGCACACACCCTCCCTGCCCACTTGTCACACACTCCCGTGGAGCCCTGTTGTTACACACCCGTCCTGCCCTTCTGTCGCACTCCAGTCCTTCTGTCACACTCACCTGTGTATCCCAATTGGCACACACACACACTCACCCTCCTCTCATGTCGTTCCGCACTCGCGCTCATCCAAGCGGCCCCATTCTTGCGCACCTGTCCAGCTTTTACTGTCGCGCATACCCGTCCCATCCAAGTGTTGCACACTCCTGTCGTAAACTAACACACACACACACACACACACACACAGAGAGAGAGAGAGAGAGAGAGAGAGAGACCGTCTTGACGTGCTGTGAGAGGCCGTGGGAAGTAGATAAAAGGATAAGTCATCAAGACACCATAATGCTGGAGATATCAACAGGAGATCACCGAGAAACAGTATCAGAGATTAATAAAACTGGAGGAGGAGACAAAGAATACGAGATATCAAATCAAAGAGCATGAGAAAGCGTCATCAGATGGGAGAGGGAGTTAGGGATTTGAAGAATGTTGTCAGAGGACATGGACATAGAATATTAGTTCAGTTGAGGGGATTCGGCAGGAAAATAACCAGAGGAGGAGAGACGGGGAAATGATTGAAAAGCAAAAAAAAAAAAAAAAAGGGTCAGAAGGGTCCCTCGCTGGATGTCCTGGTGACCGTCCAACTAAAGGAAATGCCAATAACACAAGAGGAGGGCGAGCAGCAGCAGCAGCAGTAGTTTCTGGGACTGTGGAACGGAACCAAAAGCGAAAGGCTGTTGCAGTGGAACAGGGACCTTGGAAACACTGAAACAGGGACTCGGTGTATCAGGTAAAGCTGTAGAGGGAATAGTATACACCGTTAGAGACAGAACACTCGGACCAATTTATGCAGAGATTGAATAAGTAACAGTATACAGGATCAGGGCTTGTCAGCTATACAGAAAATTTTAACTGGAAGCGTGGAGTGTGACGAGTCATAATTGATGGATTTATTTGGAAAGTATGTGGCACGGGATTAGGTTGATCAGTGGAGCAGTAGGTTTGATGTACGTGGGTCATTGATAGTGATTAGACTGGAAGAAGACTATGTTCTAGACAAAGAGAAAAGGTTGAGGAAGAAGGAAGAGATGATGACTAAAAGAGTCTCTGGGGCTATAGACTTGCCAGGTGCAGCTCCTCTGGCAAAATAATTGAGGAGAACAGGTGGATACAGTCAGTTCATAAGGTGATGACTAGTTAATGGTTACGTTCCAGTTGGAGTCTTGTAGCTAGGAAACGTAGCGGCAAGCAGAAAATCAGTAACGTCTTCATCAGAGGTGATAGACGAAGGGAAGAGCTAGAGGAAGGGAAGCAAACGATACATACAGTCAAAAGGCAAAAACGGGTTACTTAAAATGAAACGAGGACGGAGGAGCCCTTCCATTGCCGCAGGAGAATTTAGGAATGTTAAGTGATAGAAATGTCAACTGTAAGCAGTGTATTTATATGCAGATGGATTATAAGTATGTGGCAAGGAACTGGAATTCAAGGATCGTATTAGGGAAGATGCACTTGATGTTATTGGAGTTGTGGAAACAAAACTTAACTTGGTAGATAGGATCGCTCTTGTTCTGTCAGGAGGGGATGCCTGGTAGCAAGGATAGAAAGAGAAGACACAGTTGGAGAACTGGCCCTCTTAGATGACAGTGGAAGATAGCCCATTCAGACAGTGGAAGAAGGCCCATTCAGACAGTACACAATGGAAAAAATAACTGCACGAAAGAATGGCGTAATAAGTCTCCAAAGAATTTTAACACACCAAATCCAATGCACTTTGAGGATAAAGAAACAGTCAGGTTGGTACATGAAGCAATGAATGCACACGTTTCGTAGATAAGGGTTCCCGAAAAGTCCACCATATACGTATACTGAAGATGTGCACAGGTACACCAGACAGACTCCTTTGAAGTACTGTTCAAGATGTCGCTGGAGCAAGGGAAAGTTTCAGGGAAATGGAAAAGGGCAAACGTCATACCCATCTGTAAGAAAGGAGACCGGGAAAAGGCGCTGAACTTTAAATAATTCTCCCTGACGAGTGTGATCAGTACTAGAAAAGCTAATCGGAATCAAGTGGATAACTTTCTAATGAGGAGAAATTGCCTTACTGAGAGGTAATGCGGCCTTAGGGAATGGGGGTCACGTAGAACGAACCTCTTGAGATTTCTGTGAGAAAGTGAGCTCTGACTTCCACAAAAGGAAGGCAGGTTAGATTGCTTGTATCTTGATTGTAAGAAAGCATTTGACTCTATACTGCATGGGAGGCTGATTAAGAAAGGGGATCACCAGGCAGGAATAAAGGGGAGACTCCTGGAATGGACGGATAACCTTACTGGAAGAGAACAAAGAACACGTCAGAGAGGAAACTTCAAATGGATGGAGGTCATCAGTGGAGTACCCCAGGGCTCTGTCTGGGGACCTTTACTCCACTTGATATAAAGTGAATGACTTGCCATATGGAATGGACTCTTACCTAAATGTGTTTGCAGGTAATCAGGATTGCATATAGTTACAAAGGGACCTAGGCAGACTCCACAGTTGGTCTGACACATAGTTGATGAAATTCAACCCGAACAAATGTTATGAGGTTGGGACAGAGTGAAATACGGCCCTATGATGATTGTTATCAAGTACAGAATAAGCTTCAGGATTGTGTGACTTCGTCCCTAAGCGTAGCCAGAGTCCCACATTAGGAGAATAGTAAAAGGAGTTAGACTTTTTGCTGGCAAATATTTCAAGTATATGGATAATGAAATATTTTGCAAGCTGTTTATATTCTGCATAAGGCCAGAACTAGAAAGTGCTTCTTAATGTTGGTCATCGCACCTAAAGAAGCACAAAGAGCTGTTAGAGAAGGTCTGTAGGAAAACAACAAAAATAGCTCCAGAGTAAAGAGAGTTGAGCTACAGGGAAAGGCAAGGGGCATTGAATATGCCCTCCTTGGAAGACAGAAGAGTGAGTGATGACCTGATCAGAATTTGAATTTTTTAAACAGATCGACGACGTGTACAGTGAACAGTTTTCGAATGATGATGGGATAGAGCGACCAAAGGACATGAAATTAAGCCGGAAACTTGTTGAAAGAGATACTAAGCAATACATTGATAGCATAAGTGATGAACGAATGGAATACAGTGAATGAGGACGTGGTTGATGTAGACAGGATTAATAAGATTAAGAAATATGATAAACAGAAATTGCTCGAGAGATGGGCCCCCACGAATGCAAAACTCCCTCTCCATGAAGTCCAAATCAGTAACTACAGGTTGGTAACATCTGGCCACACACATGTAGGGGACACCTAGCCACACACACACACGGGCAAGTGACACGAACATACAGACCCTGGTCATGTAGGCTCCATGACTAATGTAGACCATGTGAACTTTTACCTGACCCGTGAGGCTATACACACAGCGCTTGTCGCACGTACGGATGACGTCACAAACGTACCATTAAAAGCCTGACAGTAGCGTCTCGTGACGTAAGAGGCGGTGCTCGTTACACTGCCGTCAATACCTTGCCCTTGACAGTCTCCAACCAACGGTACGTGACGTCACAGGCTAAAGACGCTGTGCTCCAACCAGACACGTCATAAATGTGCTCGCTACACCTCACGCCGTCTTCTTGTGACGTCATAGACTACACACAAGCTTGACTTGTGGTCATGACGTCACCAAGATGCCCCAGGACAGTCCCACACCGCCGTCACGTGACGACACAGACATTTACCACTCCACCAACTTACTCGCATGTGTATATTGGTGTTTTTATCTAACAGCAGATGTTGCTCTAACGTATTAGCTTGTGGTTTCGGTACCTAACAGCTGGTGTTGTTAGTACATAACGATGGATGTTAGTGGTACATAGCTGTAGGTTTTGGTGGTACACAACAGCAGGTGTTGGTGGTACGTAACAGCAGGTGTTGTTGGTACACAGCAGCAGGTGTTGGTGGTACATAGCAGCAGGTGTTGGTAGTACACAAGAGCAGGTGTTGGTGGTACATAACAGCAGATATTAGTGGTACATAATAGCTGATGGTGGTACACAGCAGCAGGTGTTGGTTGTACATAACAGCAGGTGTTGATGGTATACAACAGCAGGTGTTGGTGGTACACAGCAGCAGGTGTTGGTGGCACATAGCAGCAGGTGTTGGTGGTGCATAGCAGCAGATGTTAGTGGTACATAGATGCAGGTGTTGATGGTACACAACAGCAGGTGTTGGTGGTACATAACAGCAGATGTTGTTGGTGCATAGCAGCAGATGTTGTTTGTACATAACAGCAGGTGTTGGTGGTACACAACAGCAGGTGTTGGTGGTACATAACAACAGGTGTTGGTGGTACACAACAGCAGGTGTTGGTGGTGCATAGCAGCAGATTTTAGTAGTACATAGCTGCAGGTGTTGGTGGTACACAACAGCAGGTGTTGGTGGTACATAGCAGCGGGTGTTGGTAGTGCATAGTAGCTGTTGTTGATGGTACATAGCGACAGGTGTTATTGGTACATAGCAGCAGGTGTTGGTGGTGCATAGCAGCAGATGTTAGTGGTACATAGCTGCAGGTGTTGGTTGTACATAACAGCAGGTGTTGGTGGAACATAACAACAGGTGTTGATGGTACATAGCGGCGGGTGTTGGTGGTACATAACAGCAGGTGTTGGTGGTATATAACAACAGATGTTGGTGGTACATAGCAACAGGTGTTGGTGGTATGTAACAGCAGGTGTTGTTGGAACATAACAACAGGTGATGATGGTACATAGCTACAGGTGTTGGTGGTACATAACAATGGGTATTAGTGGTGCATAGCGACAGGTGTTGGTGGTACATAACAACAGGTGTTGATTGTACATAGCAGTGGATGGAGTGATACGTAGCAGCAGATGTTGATGGTACATAGCAGCAGATGTTGGTGGTACATAACAGCAGCTGTCGGTGGTACATAACAGCAGGTGTCGGTGGTACATAACAGCAGGTGTTGGTGGTACATTACAGGAGGTGTTGTTGGTACATTACAGCAGGTGTTGTTGGCACATAACAGCCGGTGTTAGTGGTACATAGCAGGTGTTGGTCGTATATATATCAGCAAGTGTTGGTGGGACATAACATGTATATGTTGTACAGTTGCCGTAATCATTTTTTCTTGTGTGCAGGGGTTTTATTCTCGTGCATCTGAAGTGGCTCTTCGCCCTTCCCTTCCCGTACGCCGCGATGTGCTGATCTCTCTCTGTCTTCTATAATTATTTTGGCCATTGTTCTCGTGGGTTGTTTGCACGTGTCCCCCCCACCCCTCTGAGGTTTGGTCCAGAGAACGCGTTTGGTTGCTGCTCCCCACGGTTCCTGTGTGGAGGCCGGCCACTCGAGGATCGGCTTTTGCGATACCTCCTTCCCTGGGTTAGCTAAACTGTGGCACTCTCTATGATCTTCTTTCGTAATTCCCTTTTCC
Source organism: Panulirus argus (assembly GCA_038088735.1). Lineage (NCBI taxonomy): Eukaryota > Metazoa > Arthropoda > Malacostraca > Decapoda > Palinuridae > Panulirus > Panulirus argus. The sequence goes on from JAYMFT010171083.1 coordinate 10,264, forward strand.
TATAACCTTTCTTCCTTTAAGAGTCAGGTCTAAAGACGCCTGATTTTATTTTTTCCCCTTTCACCCGAAGTCCTTGATTGGGTCACATGTTGCCTGTGGCGTGTCGGTCTTTGAAAAAAAAAAGAAGTTTTTACATAACAGAAGGTGTTGTTGGTACATTTAACAGCTGGTGTTACTGGCACATAACTGTAGGTGTTTTTGGTACAGATGAGCAGCTGTTGTTTGTACATAACAGCGGGTGTTGTTAGTGCATAAGAGAGGGTGTTGTAGGTACATAACATCAGGTGTTTTTGGTACATAGGGCAGCTGTTGTTGATACATAAGAGTGAGTGTTGTTGGCACATAAGAGCAGCTGTTTTTGGTACTTAAGAGCAGTTGTTGTTTATACATAAGAGCAGCTGTTGTTTGTACATAACAGCTGATGTTGTCTGTATATAAGAGCAGCTGTTGTTGGTACTTAAGAGCAGGTGATGTTGGCACGCAAGAGCAGCTGTTGTTGGTACATAACAGTGAGTGTTGTAGGCACATTAGAGCAGTTGTTTTTGGTACTTAAGAGCAGGTTTTGTTTATACATAAGAGCAGCTGTTGTTGGTGCATGGCAGGAGGTGATGGTTAATACATACATATGATGGAGTGTTGTAGGTGATGATGGTGCCGGAGATGTGTGTTCGGGTGTTCAGAACGGAAGCAAAACTCCAGGGGTGACCGAGGAAGTCAGATTATGAAGACCCTGATAGCCGGAGCCCGTGGCTCATGTCTGATCTGGTGGCGGGGGCGGCACTGCCACAGGTGGAGCACTGGCTCCTGAAGTGACCAGCGGGAACATCGCGCAGCACCAGAGAGAGAGAGAGAGAGAGAGAGAGAGATGTGAGGAGTAAAGGGGTGGATGGTTGGCAGGAGGGTGGGGGAAGCAGTGTGGTCAGGAGGGTCTGGGTCGGCACTAATGTAATTGTTTGCCCCAGAGATAGATGACTCGGCCACGTCCGCCGGTTCTCCTCGGGCTCTAGTGAAACTTGCTTAGGTTGGTCTGACACCGATATACGTATGCTGTGGGCAGTGTTGATATATAAACCTATGTATTATAAATAGATTTATATAGGATCCTCAGGATGGTGACTGGGTGACTGGTAATATTGATAATAAGACTGAGAGAGAGAGAGAGAGAGGGTCCCACTTTCCTTAGGCATTACGTGGAGGCGGCAGGAGGCACAGTATGGTGGGCCGAGGACACTACGCCTGGGTGGGTGTAACACAACGTGATGTTGTGCTTCCTGGCCACGGGCAGAGTGTTCTTGTCTAGTGCTACTCGAGCTGTGTTCTTGCCACAGAGGGTGATGGCGTTGCAGTGCAGGCGTCGTCATACAGGAGCGGCCAAGTAATTAGGACTGGTGGTGGTGTCTTGGCAACACGGTAGATAGATCACTGTACACATGACAGACAGGTTAGCGTGCCCATTGTGTATAGACATACTGGAACACAAGAAGGGAGAGTTTGTATTATTACTGTTTATATAGTACGGGAGGAAAGTCTTACTCTCGTATAACACATTTTCACAGCCGTGTGTATATACCGGGTGTTAACCTAACGTATGTATCTTCATGAGGCTCTCTTCGCTCAAGAAGCCGGCCACGTCCACTGGCCGGGACCACAGGTCATGTTGTGTGTGCGTCTGTATGGGGGAGAGTGCAGGGCAATTGGATAACAAGTCTTCATTGTCTTCGTTGTGGTAGATGCATCGTGGGCATGAAGGGTCGCGGGATATGTCGAGGTAGTGTCTCTAGTGTTGTAAGGATGGATGATGCTCAGAGCGGAGACGGGAAAGTGTGGGGACTCATTTGTCTGGGTTGTTTTGTTTGTGGTGTATGTCTGGTGGGGTGTTGGGTGGGCGGTTGGGTAGTGCTATAAATATATATATATATATATATATATATATATATATATATATATATATATATATATTATTAT
>JAYMFT010171094.1:0-12228 GCA_038088735.1 Panulirus argus
TATATATATATATATATATATATATATATATATATATATATATATATATATATATATATATATATATATGAAACACAGTGTATATGCTACTGTAATGATTAAAGAATTTGTGAAAGATTTATACAACTGTAATCATATTTTTTCGCGTGTCTGGGTAGATCTTCATGCACTTCCCCAGTAACGAGTCACTGTAAATCTCCCGGTTCTCGTGAAGAATAGAGAATCACTGGTAGACTTTGCACTACCGTACATTCACATTCAGCAAAGACGAGTAGGCCATGTAGAATACAAGAATGATTAATTTTTGGTTCAAAAATACATGGCATATAGTGCAGTTTTCTTCGGAAATGAGAACTGCTTCAAAATTTTAGCAAGGGACCTGTTTTTCATGCTTAAAACGAATCTAGACTTGATATATTGCTTGAAGGACATTTTTTCTATGAAAATGCATTCAAATGATATCATGTAAGAAATACTTCTTAATCATTTCATTCATATTTTTTCGGTGATTGTAGGGCAAAGGAAGCATTAGGAGATACTTGACTTTATCATACCAAGTACAGAAGTTTTTCAGTATGTTATGTTCCAGTTTTCAAACTAAAAGATTACCTAAAAAAATCCTGCATTTTTTGCTATTTCTTTTTATAGTAAAATATGTTATCATCAGTCTTAAGACAGCATCTATTCTTCATGATGAACACAATTTTGGTACTTTAATATTGTTTAGGGTCCATTTTTTTTTCCTGTTGTTGAATTCAAATGACTATGGAAATTAATAGTTTCATGAGAATTCGCTTCATATCTGTTTGGTATATGTCTGCCAGAAGAGACGTTAAGATATATTTTACATTGCCATTTCAAGTATACACATACACATTATATTTCAGTTTTGAAAAAAATAAGAAATTTGGCCTGAATCTTTTCTAATTTTCCTCAGAAAATATATTGCTTTAAGTCCACATATTCTTCATACTGTGTAAGATTTGGGGAAGAAATTTTACCTTATATTTCGGTACTAAAACTGAAATTTTCTCGCCTGAAAATTATGCTGAGTTTTTTTCTGTTCTTTGTCGGAAAATTGGTTTGTTTCAGAATGTACAGACAGCGCCTATTCTTCATGCTGAACATGATTTTTGGGCAGGTATATTGATAATGGGCCATTAACGTCTGTGATTAAGCATGTAAATATTCACAATATAAGAAAAAAAAAAATGCGAGAATTCCCTTCATATCCATTTGGTATTTGTCGGCCAACGATGTATTTTACATTATGATATTGAGCATAGAGGACTTTCATTGTGTCGCATTTCAGTCTGAAACAAAATGTTTTTTCGCCTTAAAATTGAAAAGAAAAAAAAAGAATTTGTTTTTCGTCGGAAAATTGATTATGCAGAACTTTAGGATAGTACCTAATCATAATACTTAACGTGATTCTGGCGCTGAAATATTGCTTGGAGGCTACAAAGTCCTGTAATTAAGCCTATACATGATTACAAGATTATAAAAAAATCATAAGTATTCGCTTTATATTTATTTGGAATATGTCGGCCATAAGAAGCATTATTATGTATTTTGCATTAACATTCTAATTATAAAAGACTTCCAGTACGTTATATTTCATTATTGAAACAAAACCCTGTAATTTTTGCTGTTTCTTTGGAAACCAGATTTGCTCAGTGTAGCATCAATTCTTCATGATGAATACGATTCTGGGGCTGATTTATAACTGAGGGACCATTAAATCCGGTAATTAACCATTTAAATGATTACAGGATAAAAAGGGTTCACGAGAATTAGTTTCACATTTATTTGGTGTCTGTAGGCTAGAGGAAGCATTTTGATATATTATATGGCACCATCTCAAGTATGGAATATTTTCATTACGTTATATTTCAGTATCTAAAGAATATGCTTTCCGTACCGCTATATTCCCTGAACTAATTCCTTCTTTTCTTTGCTATTTTAATTCGGATAATAAGTCTCGCTTCAGAACCTCAGTATAGTACATATTCTTCAAGCTGAATGCGATTTTGCAGCTGAGATATTATTTACGGGCCAGTATGCTCTGTAATTAAGCATTTAATTGATTTCTGGATTGTACCATTTTATGAGAAGGCGCTATGTATTTATTTAATACCTGTCGGCAGAGGAAGCATTATATTATATATTTCATTACAATTTCATTACTTGAAGACTTTCTTAGCGTTATTATTTCACATTTGAAACAAAAGAAAGAGGCCTAAAAAAAATACCCTGAACGATTCACATGCATTTTCTGCATTTTTCTTTGAAAAATAGTAATTCTTCGGTTCTATTCTACACCACCTATTTCTCATGCTGAATTCGAATCGGGGGCAGAAATATTGTCAAGGAGCCATTAAGTTGTGAAATCAAGACGTCTAAAAAATACATGAGAATGCGCTCCATATTTTTTTTTTTCTGGTACCTGTCTCCGAAGGGAAGTATCAAGACATATTTTACACAGTATAGAATAATTTCATCTCGGTATATTTCAATTTTCAAACAAATAGATTTCCGTCTAGAACTTACCCTTACCCGAGAAAATTATGTTTCTAAAGATTAGCAGCTAGTCTTCAAACCGAACAGGATTCTTTAGCTGAGTTTTGTTTAGTTGCCTTTAAGTTGTGCAACTATGCATCTATATGATTACAAGTGTAAATAATTTCATGAGAATTCCCTATATACGTATCCAGTATCTGTCGGTTAAAGGAAGATTTGTCTTATATTTTTCAATATCATTTCAAGGAGAGACGACTTTCAGTACTTCATTACTGAACAAAAACTTTTAAGGAATGAAAAATTAGCCTAAACGATTACTTGCTTTTTTTTCTTGCTTTTTTTCTCCGGAATTAAATGCTGAACTTTTATGTATCCCCTATTATCCGTCCTTTCATACGATTCTGAGGCAGAAATATTGTTTAGGGACATTAAATCCTTTAACTGAGCATTTAGATCAAATAGATATGAATCCACTTCATATTTTTTGGCATCTGTTGGTCAAAGAAGGCATTCGGATATAATTTACAAAATCATTTGAAAGATAGAAGACATGTTATATCTGAATATTGAGACAAAATATTTTTTCTTTTAACCATTGCACTGAATCTTTTTCTCCTTTTTTTTTCGTCGCAAATATCTATTTGCATCAAAACCCAATAATAGCACTTGTTCATTATGCCGAACACATTCCTGATGCTGAAATATTGTTTAGCAGCTATACGTCCTATAATTGAGCATTTGATTCATAAAAGGATTTAAAAGAAAATGATTATTCGCTTCATATCTATTTGGCATCTTTCGGCCTAATAAAAATTATGATATATTTTTTCTTATCCTATCAAATATAAAAGACTTTCATTGTATTATATCAATATTATGACATTTCTTTAAACACAGACATTACCCTGAACTATTACCTTTTTTTTTCTTTTTGCTACATGTTTTTCTTCGGGAAATAGATTTGCTTCGAATACTCAGTATAACACCTATTTTTCATACTAAATAAGATTCTAGGGCAGATATATTCATAAGGGACAACTAAGTTCTGTAATCAAATATGTAAATAATTACAGGATTAGAATATCAAAAATTCGGCTCATCTATACGGTATCTGTCTATCAGACGAAGCATTATGATATATATATCATCATCATTCTAAGTATAAAAGACTTTCATTATCTAATATTTCAATTTTGAACCAGAAAAATAACCTAAAAATTACCCTGAACTATATATTATCTGCATTCTTTGATATTTTTCGTCGGAAAATTGATTTGCTTCTAAACCTTAGCAGAGTAGCTATTTCTCATGGTAAACACGATTCTAGTGCCGAAATATTTTTCACCATCAAACAGTCTAATTAAGCATTTAAATCATTACACGAAGAAAAAATCACGAGAATTTTCCTCGCATCTGTTTAGTATCTGTCGGCCATAGGAAGTACTATCATATACTTCACTTTATCATTTCAAGTATACAAGACTTCCACCACGTTACAATTTGCTTCCAGATCCCAAAATAGCGTCTATTCTTCAGGGCGATTACGCTTCCAGAGCTGAGATATTTTTAGGGTGCCAGTAAGTCATGTAATTAACCATTTAAATGTTTACAGGATCAGAAAATAAATAATGAGAATTTCTTTCACGTTATGATATATTTTCGCCTAAGGCTTACCCTTACTCGGAAAACCGATTTGCTTTAAAACTTCATAATAATATTCATTTTTCACTTACCACGATTTTAAGGCTGAAAAATGTTTTATAGGCCATAAAGTTCTGTAATTAAGCATTCAAGTTACTACATGCTTTGAAATTTTCATGAGGATTCGCTATAAATGTATCTAGTTTTTGTAGGCCAAAGGAAAAAAATATAGCACAATTTCCATTATAATCTCAAGTATGAAAGACTTTCATCACGTTATATTTCGACACTGAAACAAAATAGATGTACTTCAGAATTTCTGTGTAGCGCCAGTTCTTCATACTGAATACGATTCAGAAATATTGTTTAGGGTCTATTACGTCCAGTATTTAAGCATTCAAATAACCATAAGATTAGATTTAAAGATCATGAGAATTTGCTTCATATGTGTTTGGTATTTCTCGTCCAGATGAAACGTTATGATATGTTTTACACTATCTTTACAAGTATAAAAGACTTTCATCATGTTACGTTTCATTAAATAAGTAAAGAGTTCTTTGTCCTAAAAATTAACCTGCATTTTTGCTATTTTCTTTCGGATAATAAATTTGATTCATATCATTAATTTAGTATTATTTCTTTATGCTGAATACGATTCTAAGGGGCCATTAAGTCCTGTGATTAAGCAATTATCATATTACAGGATTAAAAAGAATCATTTAAAGTATCTTATCTATTTCGTACCAGTTGGCCAGAGGAAGTATTATATGTTTTACATCATCATTTTAAGTACAGAAGACTTTAATCCCGTTATATTTCAGCTATGAAATAAAAGGTTTTTCGTCTGAAAATTACCCTGAATTATTACATGCATTTTTGTTATCTTTCGTCGGAAAATCATTTCCATCAAAACCTCAGTATACCATCTACTGTTCATGCTGAACATTATTCTGGTACTGCATATTTTCTGGTTTCTGCATTATACATTGAATGATGTATAACTACATATTGGTTGAACAGCATGATTATTGAGTTGACATACATTATGTATTTGATTGTGGCATTAAGTGATGAGTATTTTCAAGTCCGTTGCATTGCAATGATACAGTAGTTGACATACACATAGATAAGGGAAAACTAAGATATTTGCTTGCTTGGCTGTGCCCTTGTTCAAGGATTGTCTATAACACAGACAGTAGTTGGTTTAAGGCAATTCTTTTACCTGTCTTTACGAACACTGGTTGGGGACGGATGTCGGTCTGATGAGGTTACTCCATATGGCATGTTGAGGACCCTGCTGCTGCTGGGATCTTCCAGTGTCATGGTGTATAATACACCAGGCGATTTATAACCTCTGACGCTCGAAGGGATTCTTACTGAGGCTCAAGTTCACATCTTCATTGTTCGGAGGGCCGGGGTATGTGTCAGTGTCATAGTGTCCGTACTAAGTCGACCGCAGCTCCGGCTTAGTACCTTGAGAGACTCTCACTGGAGTCATTGGTTCAATAGTTCACGGGTAGTCTAATATATGTCTCCTTCACAATCAAATTCACTGGAGGCAGTCGTTCTTGTCAAGATGGTAGGTCCAATCAGGCGTAATCTAAATATCCAGCAGGAAGGAGTAGGTCAGGTCGACAGTTGACCTGTGAGAGTGAGTGTGTGTGTGTGTGTGTGTGTGTGTGTGTGTGTGTGTGTCGCCTCAAACGAAAAAAGAAAAATATGAAAGAATAACTTGAAAATACTGGGAGATTTAAAATGTTGTACGTTTCCTTTAAGGTTTATATCCTCTTACTTGTTATTAACGTCAGGTGACTGTAATGCCTGTTGACTCTGAACTCAGGTTATAAACTGCTTGTGCTGGACCTGACTGGACCCAAGATACGACCTCAGGGGAAAAATAGGAGAACAATATATAGAAATGAAAACTCTTAAAGACTCTTAGAGGCAAGAGCTATCGGATAAATGAGAGAAAACTGAACGGGAGAAGAAATACAGAGCCGTGAGATTAGATAGCGTTAAAACTTAATCCCTGTGAATTAGCGCAAGTTAAGAGAAAATAATTTGATCAGAATGAAGGATGTGGTAGTGAATGAAAGAAACTGAAACTCGCAGAAACCTTTAAAACGAAGACAGTAGGAAATTGCGTACCTTGCAGAGCACTTAAGACTGGGTTATATAGAGCCGAGCCGAGTAGAGAATTTGAACAAGTATATGAGGAGTCACGGAAAAGACCAGGAGGATTCATGAAAAAATGAACTAAGGGACAGTAAGAAAAGACAATATGCAGTGGGAAAGGCATCTGGGAAGGATAATTCCGACAGTTATAATGTTTTACAGGTTGGTAATGGACATGCAACAGTGTACCCTGAAAAATGACAAACAAAAGATGGATGGGATTCTTTATGGGACAGCTTAACGTGGAGAATAATGATGGGAGGAACACTGCTGACGGAGGTGACGAGGACGAAGATGATGCTAATCATCTCATTATGAACGCAAGATCTGGGAGAGGTACTGAGAAACGATAGGATAGCAGATGAACTCTTCATTTTTGAGTATCGCTAGAATTTGTTACAGAAGGCAGAGAGTGCGTGAAAGGGGAAACACTAAGCTAGATACTTAAAATGTACATGAAGAGGAGCAAAATTTGAGCAAGATTAGAAAAAGAAATTAACTGTAACAGTCCCTATTCATATGGGAAAAGTGGAATCTGGAAGTTACAGTGAAATAAATACCGTGTCATAATCCTCATTAACCACATATTTAACTGTACTAGCAGATTTATCGTCTTCAGGCCCTTATCGGCTCGTTCTTGCGGAAGGCCAACTAGCCATTGGCTTTTGAACTCTGACTTACATTGAAAAGACGTTCCAAAAACGAGGAACTCCTACGTTTCCTCGGAGAACGGCAGAATGGCATTTTTCTGCCAATTTTCCTCTTCATACCATCCATTTTGCCGGAACAAGTTTCCCGCTCAACTATAACATATTCTCCTAAAAATGTATCACCCAGTAACTAGCAACTTCTATCCTGCTATGGAAATTAATCATTGGCAAATGCGTATAGAGGATTAGTCGTCAAATCGAGGAGACATAGAATAGAGTTAGTCATGAAAGCAGAAACACACAGCCGGTACAAGCTCAATGCAAGGCAACAGCAGCTGAGATGACTTGGACATTTAGAAAGATTGAAGGAAGGATGGGTTACTGAGAGAACAGACTTGGCGACGCGGTTGTACATAAGAGAGATGATGATCAAGGAAGAGATGGGGGGGGGGATACCAAGCGACAGACAAACAACTAAGGGAGACTAGTGTGATGGCTGATAGACTAGAGTAAGGTAGGAGGAGGGAATGGTGGTGGTGAGGGAGGGTGTGATGGCCAGGGGAGGAAGGAGTGATGATGGTAAGGGAGAATGCAGCATGGGAGGGAGGGAGCAGTGATGGTGAGGGAGAGGGTGGTAGCCAAGGAGTGAGGGAGTAGCGGTGGTGAGGGAAGGTATGACGTCCAGGGAGGCAGTGTGTGGTAACCCTCCCTAGGAACGAGAACACTTGGAGCCCATAGGGTTCTCGTCTGTCAGTTATAGTGAGAATTATAAGTTACCAAATATAAGAATACAATTCATTACACCATAAAACTCACGGTGGAATATTCGTCTGTGACTGGATTTCATGCTATGGTGTGAGGGGCACATTTTTTTTTCTAGCATTGTCAAGGAATAAAGCCAAAAGTTGTGTTTTGAGAGGCACCTGCTATTACATAATGGAAAACCTTCTTCCAGACTTCAGAGAAAAACTTGGCGTCTCTCAGAACAACAAGCCTGGCCGCGGGCTCTGAGTAATGGTTATCCCCAACAATAAAACAGCCATAAAAACGGGTGTGATATGTTTTTACGGAGGCGCGTCTTTAAACCCTCGATGCATCAAACGAGACAGGTCCTCCACCCTCACCACACGTCTTCCAACATAACTACAATAAATCTAAGGAGAATAGGAAAAGAAATCTTAGCTATTTAGTAAATAGCTAAGTAGGTACAGTGATATGATATCTAGATACTGGTTATTGGAGATGCTTGTGTTTTTGCGTGAAAGAAAGAGTTGTGAGTGGCGAATTTCACGGGCAGTATTGTATTCCGCAAAACTTGGTATTAAACTGTCTTTCGTCTTCTTTGTTTTTCAACAGGAGTGTCTTAGACTGGGGAACTAGTTCCAGCAAAAAAGGTTCAAACAGAATATGCTAGTTCAAACTTTACTTCTTGTATATCACATTCACAGCCGAAAATCTGAAATTAGATTCAAACTGATTTAAAAAAAATAGAAACATTTGTCTTATATCGACTTGCTGCACACGGTGAGACGACTTGGGGAAGCTCTTGCCACATGTAGACATGGTCTCTTGTTCCGGTGAGAGTGAGTTTAGAACCGGGGCCACCCTCAGAGCCATGACTGAGAAGCAAAATCATCAAGCTACAATAGCTTTAGGGGCCTCAGTTAAAGACGATGATAAAAAAGAAAAACCAATGTCGTGTTTACCCTTAAAATAGGTTATATGCTTAACCACCACATTACACAACTCCAAGAGCTCGATGAAGAAATATATAAAGATTTCATGATACATTGTAGAAATTCTCCATTTGCTTATACATAAAGGCAATGTGAAAGAGGCATTATACAGACTATCGCATTATCACACTATCGTCCTCATAGGTCCTTGGTTCTCAGTATTTTGAACAATGCTCTGCAACTATAGATGATAACATTCTTATGACTCGCTTATGCGGTCATGTGCAGCGAATAGCAAGCACTCTGTTATGCAGTGTCCATCAGATTATACAATGAAAAAAATAGAAAACAAAAATGATGGAAATGCGTGAAACTAATGTAGAAGCTGTTGGAATCCATCAGTTTCAATTCTAACCGTGGACTGATAATGTAATCATCAGAATCAGTGTGTTTTCTGTACGAAAGCTTAAAGTTATACTACCCTCCTCTTACTAAGATCAGCATCGTTATATTCATCTCTATATCAACTCCTCTCTCTTTCTCTTTCATCTTAGGTACTACGTACCTTAGTACGTAGGCAAGCACTCTCTCTCTCTCTCTCTCAGTTGTTCTTGTGTTCACTAAAGACTTCATAACTGCTCTAATCAAAGTGTCAGAGATCTTTCATTACGGACGAGACGTGTTCTATGCGTGTCGTTAATATCTGAAGGAAATCACAAATTCTATTGTTTTAGTTTTGTAGGTATCGCATGATAAGACCACCAGCTACCAGAAGGAACATTTTCTCCTGCATTTACACCAATAAATGCCAGTTTTAACCTTCACTTTACCCTCTCATTGAGTTTATTTACAACCACAGTATGCCCGTGAACTATAATGAAAATGTGTCAGAGTAAGAGTTTTAAGTAAATAGTAGTTTCAGTAATAGTCTATACTATTATCAGAGGTCCCAACTGTCTTAACAAATACAAAAAATGGTAAAACTGCGTAAAGCTAAGTAAGCATAGAAAACTGAAAGCAAAACCAAGAATAGGTTATTCTCAACTAGTTTTGAAAACTAAATCTTCCCCTCCCAAAGAAGACGTCTTCGAAACTAATTGAGAAGATTACATTTCTGGCTCCTGTTTTCAGTCTCTGTTGATGCCTTTTATCCACTGATACAGAGGTATTCACTTCGGATAAGATTCGTATCCAAAGTTCGTACAACATATGATCCAGAAAAAAAAATCAGATAAACTTCCAACACCTCGTGATGCTATGAGTCTATCGGGCTGAGGACTACTGAAAAGATAATGAATCGGAATGTTATCTGCAACATATCTGGAAATTACCTTCACCTTATCAGCTACAACAACAATCAGACAACGAATGATCATATTGAGAGAAATTGCTACGACCCTGTGCCATACTTATGACTAAATATCCTGCGACCATTATCCATTACCCTGTTTCATTCACTATGAAAGTGGTAATGTAAACCAGCATCAAACTAAACAAAAATCAAGCAACAAGTTAGGTATCCTTCAATCTAAAATATATCAACACAAACCTAAAGTCATTAATTAGAGATGATGGCATCTTAAACCTTAATCTCCACATACATATAAAACATATACCAAAAAGTTTCCAGGTTTCATAGATTCACATCAACTTGGGCTGGCTTGTAGTTCAGGCGGACTCGAATCTTCACTGTCTCACATACTCTGAACTGTCTTAAAGGGATGATGTAACCAGATACTATGTCCTGTGTTGCGGTACCATACGGCCTTCAGACATTAGACAGTCTGTCATGGGACTCATTTGGGGCTTTAAGCCATTCACTGGAGATTTCACCCTATCATCTCACGATTCACGGTGCCGTCCACAGGACACCACACTCGATGTCCTCCTCAGGGGTGCCTTCGGTTGAAAACCAGGTCACCTCTGTTGACTGAAGGGCACAATGTCTCTATATACTCTAGCTGCTCATGAGAGATCGACACGTTCTCAGCACCTCTGTGGATTTGTTGGAGGCAAGCTTTTCCAACAGATAAGTTGCATCACAAGACTTCACTAAAGCTTAATCATGCTGCCTGCTACTCCCTACACGTAATCACAATAATTTAGAAAATACGAGGGAACTTAAACACCCTGATGTCTGTAGCCTGATAATGACCCTGTGATCTGAGCTTCTGATGTGGTCTGTCTCCGTCACCACTTCTCTCTATCATATCACCCAGTTCTCACTATGCAGCTCATCATGTACGTACCCCTGCTCCAGTTAAACCAGTCACCTCTCTGCCCTCCACTGCAACAGTGTATACTACGCAGAAGTGGCAACGGGGACCAGTGAAATTGTTAATTAGGTAGTCTGAACAACTGCACAACTTGATAACTTCTTTCAACCTTTTACTGAGAACATTAACATACGTTCGACTTACTGCGTCACACTTCTGCTGCATCCTATTTTTGTTACGGCAACTTTCATGTCCTGGTACAAAGATGTAGGATATAACAGTTACGTCATGATATTTCACTTGACTCCCTGGATAATTTCTATGAAACAATTATACAATCAACCTGGTAATATATGACTTGTTATAAGTCATGATAAATGTACGATCAGTATGTTGATAAATCATTGATTATAGCTCACGAGTGGAAGGCTCAATATATATATATATATATATATATATATATATATATATATATGGAAACGATCTACTCCAGGACTCTAAAGATTTGAACCCAGGACCACGGCGTGGTCGGTCAGTATGCTTCCCAGTGGGCTATGAGGCTCATTACCCCACGCCACTGTGGCAGCAGAATGTGTAATGCTATGTGAGGCGGTAACCTTGGAGCATTACACTGACCATCATATGCCAGATAGTCGTAGAAAGGAGCTTCCAACTCCAACATCATGTATGAGTAATAAGAGGGAAGGAGGAGGCTACTGCAATATTAGATGATGGTGTCACTGGAAGGGAGGAGTTTCCCCAACTCAGACATTCTGAGAACCATAGCAATGTAAAATCCTAACAATTTTTCTGTTTTAGTTTTGCTTTGTAAAAAGGGGCATTGAACACGGCAATAATTGTTCATGTGTGTGTGTGTGTGTGTGTGTGTGTAATGATATTAAGATTACTCTGTTCACCTCCTGTACAGTTACAGTGCTTCATCTGTTCTCTACATTTGACCTCACATTTAATGTGCAGGTTACCGATAGTCTGAAGAAGACTAAGGATTACATTAAAACATCACTATTAGTTTATGATTATATATTTAAGATAACATTTCTCTTATGACCGGCGAATGGTAGACTCTCAAATCTTGTATTTCAACAGCAGACATACTATTATCAAATGTCTTAGATTTGATGTTAGGATACAGCAAATTATGTTACATATCCACCATATTACAATAAACTGCATGTGATATTGCTGTATCTTTTACTATATAATTTCACATCAAATGATAGATATATGGATAAAGAACAGTTTATTGAATTTAAGCGTTCCTGACCGTGACGCATTCACGGGCCGCCCAGGGTCGAGCGCATAGGTTCGAATCCTGGTTGCGGCAGTCGG
>JAYMFT010171105.1:0-42694 GCA_038088735.1 Panulirus argus
ATATATATATATATATATATATACATATATATATGCAAACACACAAATGCTGTTCACACACACACACCCACACACACACACAGTTTAAACCGGTTTGAGACGTAGTCAGCAGCGTACAGTTCCTCGAAAGATGAAATGGATAGAACAACCGGAGTCCGTAACGTGTAATTAAGGAAGGAACTTGTTAGGCTAGATGTAAAGAAGTACTACTACTTTAACAGCATAAGACCGATGGATGAATGGAACGAAGTGAGTGATGACACTGTGAATGGAGACAGTATACAAATGCTTAAGAAGCGTACGATAGTAAAGTTCAAGAGATAGGGCTCCACGAGTGTAGAACTGCTACCGCGTACAGGGCAAAATAGGTAATTACGGACGTTTCCAGACAATACTACACGTACAGAGAATCAGACTAACTTAACATCAAAGAGGACTGAGATGCATACCGTAAAAACTGAAGGGCCGTCATATATACAGAAGTCCAAATAAAAGACACACACACACACACGCACATTTATCTAACACAAACAAAAACTATCACAAAAAAAAACTAGCCTACACACGCAGACCATAAACACAGATAATTATCAATCAACCTTTCAAAACAGACACATACATACATACATACAGAACATCAGGGGCAGCACAGACATTCAGGCACAGACACACACACACACACACACACACACCATTTCTAAAGCCACAAAGTCAGCGATGACCAGTAACCTTCTCACCAATAAGTACGTGCGGAGGAACCCCTTGGGTATGATAATGCTGTGGAATAATCCGCGAAGTACGCATAAGAAAACGGGGGGAAAAAAAAGGGACGACGCGAGGAAATCAAATATACTGAATTACGAAATGAGGGAGAGAGAAGATGATGGCTGGGTTGTCAGACTGCTCGTCAGCTTAGCTGCGCTGACTGTTATCAGTCGGGCTCTCGTGGTATCATTAACGCCTAACGGCAGCTGCATTATACTGACACAGCACCTCTGCCACACTCATTTGCGGTACACTGAGAGAAAAAGATTTTTGTCCCCTTGTTAACACACCGCTCTCAGTCGCTGAGCTGGTATCCACACTACACTTTACTAGGGCAGAGAGATATGTGAATGTTTCTTTATACGTAGGCGTCTATTGTGGTCTGTTGGTGTCGGTATATTCTGGCGGGATGTGACGCATATAAAAGGAATGGATGAAATCACGTGGATACTTAGCAGCACTGATTTGTGTTCGTGGGTTTGCTGCAGACGTGTATGTGTGTGTGTCTGTCTACATATTTGTAGACTACTGTATGGGGAGAGGGTTCTACACTCGTAGGGCCCCCATCTCTTGAATCTTCTCCACTATCATACCTTCAGTCTCATAAGGCAATTTATGCCATCCATCCACCCCTCTTATACTACAAAATTACTTATTTAAGACTTTTTTACCCAGTTTTTTTATTAATTTCATATCATGACCTCTGGTAGTTCTGTTTTTACTTATTTAGACGAATTTTTCGCTGTCTGCATCATCAAGCTGCTTTGAAAATCTAAAGATTGTAATGGGCACCCTTTACTCCTCTCTCTTCCCTAGGTGACATATTCGAGGCCTCCAGCCTTTCCCCTGTAACTCAGCTCTCTTAATTCTGGTAATATCTTTGCTGCCTTTCTCTGGACCTTCTGTGTGAGTTCTCTTTGGTGCTGTAAAAGAGGTGACCAACCCTGAGAAGCACATTGTAATTTGGGCGTAATTCAGGATATGTACTGCTTGCTGAATATATTGAATCTTACTCCAAAATTATCTTTTGACAGTTTTTCTCCTTTACTACTCTTCCGCTGTGGGAATCTGCCAATAGGCTGGGGATGATGTCTACTCCAAAGTATCATTCCTTTAAACACATTCCTGCAGCTTACCTCCTGCTGGACAGCATTCATATTGAGCATTCTTTCACTATACCCCATCCTCATTATCTTACACATACCCGTGTTCAGTTTCACCATCATGTTTCAGACCAACTTTGGAATATGTCTGGGTCCCCCTGTAGCCTGCTGCAGTCCTTCTTGTTTTTCACTTCCACCCCACGAACGTCATCTGCAAACATATTCAGGGTAGAGTCCAATCCTTCTGGCAGGTCAGTAATGTAGATCAAGAAAAGCAATGGGTCTGGAACAGATCTCCTAAGGCGCACCGCTGGTGACACCGACCTGTGTGGAGATGGCTCCTCTGACACGAGTCTTTTGTTCCCCTACAGTAGGATAATCCCCTATCCATTGAGGCCAGTCTCCTCCTTGCCTGAGGATCCAGCTTCTTTCCCAGCCTCCTATGGGGTATAGTGTGTGTGTGTGTGTGTGTGAGGGAGTGGAGGTAGGGAAAGGGGGTGGGGTAGGGGGCTAGGGAGAGGAGAGCAGGACATTATAACTGGTGACGATGCAGATTCTCCAACGCGTCGAGGTGACTGGGACAACCTGACCTTCTCTCTCTCTCTCTCTCTCTCTCTCTCTCTCTTTCTCATTTTACGAACACTTTTTTTCTTTTCTGCAGGAAACATTACGTGATCAAATTACTTTTTTTTTTTTTTTACACTGAAGTACGATGTGGAGCGAGAGGAGGAGGAGGGAGGGAGCCCCCTCCACCAGAGGCGTGGGATACCAACACACGTCGCTTTGAGGGGAAAAGCCAATCAGCATTAGCGATGAAACGGCTGCTCTAATCTACATAGATGCGGCCACGGCTCAGCTCATCAGCAGGACTGCCCCAGCCAACGGGGAACGACACGAAGGGAAATAAAGAGGTGACAGGGAGAAGGATTCTGAGAGAGACAGAGGATGAAATGGAATAAGGAAAAAAGACGACCAGACGTAAGGGATAGGAAAGCTGAGACACAATGGATAGAAAAAGACGACCAGACCAGACATGAGGGACCAAACATGAGGAAAAGGAAAGTTGATAGACGATGGATAGAAAAAGACGACCAGACATGAGGGATAGGAAACTTGAGACACCATGGGTAGCAAAGGACGACCTGGCCAGACGTGAGGGATAGGAAAACTTAAGACACGACGGTGGAGGAAATGTGAGTCGGGCTAGGCGAAGCGTCGGCCCCTCAGGCGAGACTGTCCTAAGGTACACAAGACAGCGACAAGCGCCGTGGTCATGGAATGTCCCGTCCCGCCAACACTACCTCGTGTCTCCGTCTACTCTCCTCTCTCTTCCCACCTAACCCCAGAGAGTCTCCTGGTTCTTCCACCTCTACCACCAGCACCTCCTCCACCTCCTCCTTGCTCTCATTTGTTCTCTTACCCTAATGCCAGGCGATGCTTACATAACTCCTCCGTCCATTAATAGCTTCCCGGTTATAGTGCATCGCGGATGCCCTCCTCCTCCGTCATTCCTCAGCAGTTTTCCCTCTCGTACCTTACCATGTCGGGCGTTGATTCTTGTAATCCAAGACAATTCGGGTCGCGAGCTACAGTTCAAGGACATCAAAACAAAAATTTACTACGAGATCTGGTGCCACACGAAGCTGTATGTGATAATCATTTGGTATTACCCGCCATGGGAAAAAAAAATTAATATGAAGTACGTAATTTTCTCTCCTGTTTACAGGCAAGTACAACGCTACGACCCTCACACCACCACTGCTTCTGCGAGACGTCACCATCATCAATAGTGATGGTGTCATTATCGTCAGTACTTTAAAGGTCACTCCATCCCAATGCCATTATCACCACCACCACCAAAACCGCCATGATTGTCACCAATACCTGATCTGTACCAACACTGTGTTCCACCATCTCCTCTTCCATCACCTTAACTATCTTCACCATCATCATGACTATCTTCACTGTCACTATATACATCACCGTCACTGTCATCATCCATCATCACTATCACCATAAGGCCATCATCATCATCATCACTATCATCACGCAAGTGATGGTGTTCTGATGCTCTCCCTCCAACACCATCCTCACAACCAGCACAACACATCGCTGATAAAGACATGTCCACAATACGCGATCCAGGTCATTACGTGTGCAAGGCTACGTTTACGTCCGATTAGTCTGAACTCCCCGGCAATCATGGCCGGCAAATGCGGACTGCTTGTCTTGCCGGTTGACAATCACTGTGACAATAACAACAATGGATTCAACCCCATTACGTACGTACTCACGGGACCCAGAGAAAAGCACCGTGGTACATGTACTCCTCTCCACTCTTGCCTATACACAGGCAATAATGCTTTTCCAGACGGCGTCAGAGATTCTAAGGCCCTCCCCTCGTCTCCAGAGAAATCCATTACTGGGACGCCTGATCGGCTGTGTACAACAACTGTCCTGACTGGTAAGGACGGGTACAAAGGGGTCGTACTTAATAGGGGTCCTCCATGTAGTATATAATGAGGAGTCCTCCGAAACTGCGCTGTGATTGGTGGATCTGGTGTGTTTTATTTCCCCGTTCTCTCGTGTAAAGACAAGGTCAAGTGGTGATGGTGTGTTTGTTCCCTCCTAAATCCCGTTCGTGCGATTACCTATTTGTACTGTACTGGGAGGGAGTTTTACACTCGTTGGGCCCCATCTCTTGTAGATTCTCTACTGTCGTACATATCTGAAAATCATATTCCAGTTTTGACCTTATGTAATATGTAAATATTTCCTTATCCATTTACCTGTCATTCCAATATTTGCCAGCAGACAGTTTGTCTCCTGAATTAGTCTCCTATTATAGGAATCTGGCGTCAGGTTAGGGAGGGTGCTGACTCCCAAGTCCTTCTAATACACAGAATCCTGAAGCTTATTTCCTGCTAGATAATAATCATGATGAGGTCCACTTTAACTTTGTCCCACCAGTCATTCTTTACATTTACTAGGGTTAAACTTCATCAACCGTATACCAGACTATCTTTGAGGCTTGCTTAGGTCCCCTTGTAAAGCGATGCAATCGTCTTCGCTTTTCATTTCCCGTATGACCATTGCATCATCTGCAAATATATCCAGGTCGGGAGTCCACACCTTAAGACAATTCATTAACATAGATCAAGAAGAGTAATGGTCCCGGAACGGGGACTTGTGGCACTCCGCTGGTCACCTCGGCCCGTATAGGGAATGTTCCTCTGACATGCGTCCTTTGTTCCCATCCACTGAGATAATCTGTCCTCTCGTGTGTGTGTGTGTGTGTGTGTCTGTGTGTGTGTCTATGTATGCTTATTGCATAGTCATACATTACGGAAAAGGATTTCTAAATTCGTGGGGCCTATCTCTTGGACTATATCATTAAACAATTTAGACTTTAGCACAGTCAGCATTCATAATTTGATTACTTAGCTTACTTCATTCATTGATGGCCCTGATTCCATATGGAATTATTTCATTTACATGTCATCTAACACGAGTCCTGCGTAGTTTCTTCTTAATGCCTTCAGGTTCCTCAGTCTCTACATCTTTCGAGAAATTGCTCATTACCGTCGACATCACCAAACTGGTTTGATCAGAACTTGAGGATAGTGCTCAAGTCACACCATACTGTTCTCTCTTCCACGGTGGGCAAATCTACGGCCCCTTTAAACCCTCTCACTGTGTAACTCAACTCTCTTAGTTGTTGGAGACCACTTCTGTCGCCCTTCTCTGGACTTCATCATCTTTACGAGTCATTTAATATAGGGTCTAGCGCCAAACGTTTTCCGGCAGTCCAAGAACACAAAATCCACCCACTCTTCAGTCTTTCGTCCAAAAACGATTCTCTCTCTCTCTCTCTCTCTCTCTTATCTGCAGCCAAAACAAATCATCAGCTCATCAAAAACCGACCCTCCTCCCTCCCTTCCTCCCACCCCAGCAGGTAGGTACACACCACGCTGACCCTACTGTCATTAATTAAACATACGAAACGCCTTGTACCAGCGGCGGGGACGTGCGTCAGTCAGTCGGGAAGAAGCTACAAATGGACGCCACTTACTCCTATCGTCTCCTTTTATCAGCGACCTCATCTTATCGGGACGAACAAACGGTGGACGGGTGGAGCAGCTTCATCAGCACAGCACCCTCGGGACCAATTAAAATGCAGGGTCGATTTTAAAGTCATTTTCCGTTGGTTCTGACAACGGTTTAGAGCAAAGGAAACGAAAATCGAGAAAAATAGAGCAGATACAGAGTCAGCATCTGTGTGTAGTAGTTGTTTAAAGTTAAATGTATTCTTTCTATTTAAACGCCTTTTTTGTCTTAGTGACTCAAATGCTTTCTCAACTTACTGTTAAAGAAAGCGTTCTTACAACGGCTAGGGACAAATAATTTTGACCCCCTCGGTGAAGTTATTTAATTAACCAAGGGGGAAGGGACACACTGACGCATCTTTTTTTGATTGGCGTTCATTTCTCTCTCTCTCTCTCTCTCTCTCTCAGGCCTTGATCTCCTGCCAGTTTTCCTTGACGCATGACTCTCTTAGCCTTCACAGTCTCTCGCAGTCCGCCATCACGCGGGAGGATCTGTCACTTAACAATTTTCTCCGGGTGTAAGATATCCCACGACGGCACACACAGGGGAAATATCCACTCCGTAAGGCTGACGGAACAAAGCCCATGCCAGAGGTGTCGACAGACAATCGAACACCGCCGGGAGGACCATTAGGATCCATGATAGGAAAATTGCGTGTTGAAGGTGATTCCGTGCAAGAAAGGTATGAACCTTTATGGCCTGCCCTCGTTATTCTGTACTTTATTCTAATTCGCTCATCACGCTATCTGGAACGCCTGTACTCTCATGCATTTTGTCGTTTTCTCTTAATATCGCTGGAGGTTAAGTGACTACACACTATTTTGTCGTGTGATTTTGTCAAATCGCGCTGGTAGTGAAGCATTGGGAAGAATATGACAACCTCGTTGTCATTGTGGCGGTATCCGGATAACCCTCGTCTTTTACTTAATATTAAGAATTCGTAATCATCGTGCTTAGTTTTACTTTATTATAATATGTAATTATAATTATTTCCAGGTTCATCGCCAGCAGGCGCTAACCGTACGAGGGGCGAGTGGAGGGTTGGTTGTTGGTCAAGGAGCTACTACTAGGCTTCATTAAGCGATGCCAACACCAGCACCAAAATGTCACCCTGGTTGACCGGTTTTTGTGAATGTTTCTCTCTTTTTTTATTATTGTTAATGGTGACGTTTGTGTCCGCGCCAGATTTCGTACGAGAGCCTTGTATTATTATCTTTTTTTTTCATCCACTTAGGTCGTTTATCTACATAAGTGATATTTCAGCTTGGGATAATAATGGCTGATTGTTATGTCAACGCGGACGTCTACCTCCCTGTCATAACTCTGTCACTTTCATTCATATCATCACAGGAGACAATATTAGGCACACTGCACACCCCTCCACCTGTCTTGTGTCTTCCCATTTAAAGACGATAAGTTAATGGTTACCATTCGTCATATATTTTATGGCTCTCGCTATAGTATCTGTATACAGATAAGAGTTCAAGCGCAGATAGAAGGATATAAAGGTATGTAGAGAGATACGGTTCTGGATCCCCAAGAGTAAAGTCAAAAGGTCATATGCTATCATACCAAAAGCTCGGACCGTCGTACTCAAGAGATATTAACCAAATGTTAAAAAAAAATAACCAGGTCTCCAAGTTGACAATAAAACCCTTTTCATGAAAAGGGAAGGAGAGGGGGTTCAGCCCCCTCCCTCACTCCTTCCCTCTCGTCCCATGTACCGCTGTCTATGTGACCTACAGTCTCTAGATATGGGGAAATAAACCACTCGTGTGATGTAACCGTTGGCAGGGCAGAGTCCCTGCAGCATAAAAAGTAGCGAGGTGTGGAGGGGGAAGTCATTAATCTAGGAGGTGGAACGGTAGCTGGAGGAGTGGTGGCACGAGGTTAACACCGCCCATCGCACATCCATCTATCCGTCAACCATTACTCCCCAGGTGAGAGACTACCGACTCTCTCTCTCTCTCCCGTCCTGTCGACCAGATATGCTGATTTCAGGCAAACGTAAAGGAAAATTAAAGCTGAGGTCTATCAGCAAAGTGAATTTTCAAAATAATGAGTTAACCACATACAATATATATATATATATATATATATATATATATATATATATGCAGAACCTTCACTTCACCGTGAAGAAAAGATCCACGTCCACCACACTGGAAAAAGAAAATAAGAACAGTAAGTACTTTCGTTTATTATATATATGTATATTGTGGATGAACTGGTGCAGAACAGTCTAGAACATTCTGATTTAATGTAAACAATGGTGTACCTGTTTTAGGTAGGATATAGTGGTTAGGGCGGGCAACGGCAGCGACCACAACATCCTCCGCCGCTAACCGGTGTGGTTCCAGACCTTGATGTGCGGTAAGAGAGGAGCCCCGGAAACTATTATTATTATTATTATTATTATTATTATTATTATTATTATTATTATTATTATTGTAATTACTATTATTTTTTATTATTGTAATTATTATTATTATTATTATTATTATTATTATTATTATTATCATCATCATCCGGGTTGGAGTCTTGAGGTCGACCTTGTAAGAGAGTGTGGAGATGCTGGTAATAGACCCTGCCTACCACTTGAGGGTAACCTCACACCTTAAGAGTCTCTCGAGGTTGACCTTGTAAGACGGCGTCGAGGACTGAGTACGAGAAGTCATCTTGAGACCCGTCAAGAGGAACCGCACACCAGCCAGGGTTCGACTCCCGAGGTGGGCGTATCATGGTTGTGGTTGATTGTGGTTGACACGTGTGGCTGTGGTACATATTTTTTTTTTATTTTTCCTCGTGGTCTTTCGAGTTGTTGGTTGAGGACGACTGGACGACCGACCCCTTGATAACGACGATATGACCCCCCCCTCCCCCCAGCACCATAGTACGACCTTGGGTCAAGACGGTACTACCTTTTGGAATAGGAGGGCCTGGCACATGGCGCGAGCCTCAAGGGTCGTGCCGTCGTGCTCTAGGGTCGTACCGTCGTGCCTAGGGGTCGTGCCGTCGTAATTTGTTGGTGAAGGCTTGTGCCAGCGCATGATGATGTTGGTTTATGTTGATTGCGTACGACAGGACGAACAACACGAGTGTCTGTCTAGCGACCGACTCCTGGCACGGGCAGTAACACGGCCCAGTCATGGCCATCCTGGGGGAAGAAGGGGAGATAGGGTGAGAGGAATACAGATTACGATATTTTTTTTTTTTTTTTTTTTTTTTTTTTTTTTTTTTAAGGGTCCAGTCACGGACAAAAGTCCACATCAAGGCCGGGCCCTAATCGAAATATAGAGGGAGTTGAGAAATTGGGAAAAAACAGACAGGGAAAGTATTTACAAATTTTTGAGAAAGTGAAAAACATGCCTAAATACCTCATATTACTCAACATGTTTTAGTTTAAGCAGCATTTTCTGAATGAATATCAGTGTTTTTCCACCAGATTATTATTAAAAGAGGAATTCTGTATGCGATATCACAATAAATGCATATGGCTTAAAAATGAATTCAGTAAAATAATAGTAAAGAAACAGTTGTACTTTTAAAATTTAATAATGAATGTCTTGGCACTGTCAAATCAAAAGTTCACATCACTGCCCTATTGTACATGACTTCATCACCAAAAATATCAACCTTGATTTCATTAATGTGAAGCAAATGAGATAAACCCTACGCCTATGACACAACACATGTCAGCAAAAAAACAAATGAGATAAACCCTAAGCCTATGACACAACACGTCAGCAAAAAAAGCCTATGACATAACATGACAGCAAAACATCAATGTAATGGACAAGATGAAACGAATGTTCTCATCAAAAGTTTTCATTATAACTTCGCTGGCATAAAACACTTGACTAGCCACTAGATTTTTCAGGCACTCACCTACATATTTTGAAGACAATGAAAATAAAGAGCCATAACATCGCAGAGTACCACACAATCAAAAACTTACTCTGAAGAAGGAGACTTTTCCAGCTGTAAGTTGTTCATACAAGCATGCCATTTGTATCCCTGTACATCCAACAAGTGTGGCAGAGGATAAGATGGACACCATGCACCAAAACAAAGATATTCTACTTGAATATGAGCTACAACTTGTAAACTGTCCATCAAAAAGATTACATAACTTTGCACTTGGGCAATAATTGTGCAAGCAAAGTAAATGCATCCAGTCACCTGGGCCTTTCAATAGCTTGGTTCTTTACCAACATAATAGCAAAGTGAAAGATGGCAAAGGAAGGGGGAGCTTTCATGTGAGCAATATGCTCATATTTTTTTTCTTTTATACTGATGAACATGGCATGGGCAAAACTTGCCCAATCAAAGGCCATCTCTGGTAAAAGGAATAAAGTGAAATAAAAAGAATATGGAAATTAATCAGGGCTCTGCTGGTGTTTGTAGACCACACTCTTAGAGGTAGAAAGCTTTTAAGGATAGTGAAATATGGTAAGAATAAGAGAATTCCACAGCTTAGGAGTTCAAGGAAAAAAGGAGGTATCATAACAGCAAATCCTTTATTGGCTTGTCTCTATAAACAAACTGTGATGAGCAGCAGCCAGACACATGTCTAGGATCCAAAGACTTAGGGACAGGGTCACAGCAGATGGCTCACGAGAACAGTGGCCTAGATTATGCTGCAGAACAGAGATAGAGCAACAACATCATGGCATAAATTGAGAAATAAAAAGAATACATATGAATTAGAACAGCAACAGACCATTGGGTCCTTTCAAGGTTGATTGTGATAGTGGAAGATATTAAAAACTCACAGATTGCTGTGGCAAAAGTTAAAAGGTATACAGGAAATGTTGCTAAGGAAGAGCAAATAATGTAAGTCGTGGGCTTCAAGCAAAAATAATTATCAAATCTATTCTTAAAAGTATCTATAAGTTTGCTTTTAACCATTCTAACAGGCAAATCGTTCCATATGTTAACAATCCTGTTGAAGAAAAAGTATCTTGCTTCATTTGAGGTAAATGTTTGCCCATGAGTTTGTACACATTATTTTGAGGGAAATAAGACAAATCAAGTTTTAAGTAACTTGCTAGATCATGATTATCAAAGCATTTGATAATTTTGAAAACTTTTATTGGATCATCTCTTAGCCTCCACTTTTCTAAGCTAAACAGATTTAAGTCTTTTAATCTACTCTCGTAGGATTTGTTTCTCAGCCCATGAGTCATCTTGGTAGCTCAATGCTGCACTTTCTCTATTGTCTTAATGTCTTTTTTAAGGTAGGGTGACCAAAACTGAACACAATATTCAAGTCGAGAACAAATCAATAAGCTGTAAGAGTAAGGATGATTTACCTGGACTTAAATTCATAGGCCCTACCTATGAATCCAAGAATTTTGTTCCCTTTTCACTATTGTGCACTGCTTACTTAGTTTTAGGTTACCTGAGATTATTATGCCCATGTCTTTTTCCTAATTTACCTTTTGTGGTTCAAAAGAATTCATACTATAGTTTGCCTTCTCATTTTTGCTACTGTTATTGTAAAACTTTGCACTTATTGATATTAAAATTCATTTGCCGACTATAAGCCCAGTCCATCAGTATCATCATTAGCATCATCTGCAAATTCTGATGTCTTACAATGCACCCCATCAAAATATTATCTAATTCACTGTAAACTACCATTTCTTTTACAAAAAGAACATGTTACCATAATTTATATAAGCAAATTTTGGTGAAATGCAAGAAGACAATGGTAATATAAACTGGATTTGGCTTTTCAGCATGGATGCAGTTGACAAGATGAGGAGAAACTTTAAAAAAAAAAATACATTCCCTTAGAAAGAAGGAAAATAGTAACATACAGGATGTGCTATTAATGACAACAATGACTAAAGAAAATGATGATTCAGTTAAGCATAAAAGGAATGCATACTGACAAACTGCATTTCCAATCACCAAAAAATTCTTAACAAATTGGTAAAGAAAAGGAAAGTGCCAAAAGATTGGAAGCTTGATATTGTAACAAAAATATTAAAAAAGGGAGAAAGTTTATACTCTATGAACTACCATCCTACTGGCACCACTTTGGTTATAGGAAAACTATTAAAAAGATTAATTAGAGATAAAATTGTTAAATCTTGAGAAGACAATAAACTGATAATTGGTTATCAACATGGATTTGAAATAAAAGGTCATATTTAACAAATCTATAGAATTCTTTAGTCATACAGGAGTCCCTACATAACGACGGTTCACAGAGCGATGTTTCACAATAGTGACATTTGACCATAACGGTATAAATTTGTAGAATGATAGTAAGACCTACCAACAGTGACAGATCTGAAGAAAATCTATAATCTTTTTATATTTTCCACTGATAATGAAATATCAAATGTGTGGTTTTTCAGCCGTAATGCCTTTTATAATGATGTTAAAGTTAAATAACATTAGATTCTTGACGTATTCCAGCCACTGATAGTCACCTTATGAGAAACACCAATTTTCCCACTCTTAACCTGATCTGAAAACATGATAAGTAATATAATGGCCAAAAACATACACAAACATAAATATCATACTGAAATAAATAAATTTACTGAGGAAAGCTTGGCAAATCTTTCTCTCCATCCATATCCCACCTCATCACTACTTACCTCAATCCCTCATCACCAGCATTCTCAGTACATATTATCAAATATCATCTGATTTACCTGTGAAATGGAAACAGTTGTTGAATCAGACAGTCCAATCTACATAATGAAATTTGGTACAGTGATGGTAAGCTGTTTCAGGTATATTCCATAATCAAGAACTACACCAGGGAATTTTTGGTCAGGATTTTAACCCCCTTCATAATGTGGGTTTCAATCACTCAGACAAAGAAATTCGACTACAACAACAGATCTCCACAAATGTAACCTTGTTGTTCTGTGTGGACCCCTGTACACATAATACATGGGATTCTAAAGTATCCTCAGATGTTATAAAACAAACTTTAGAAAAAGTTCTTGACAAAGTACCACAGAAAAGGTTGATTAGTAAAATTAAAGCTCATGGCAAAAGAAATAAAATCCATGCATGGACAGCATATCACCATACAGACAAGAAACAATACATGGTATTAAGCAGGGAAGTGTTCAACTAGCTTAATGTGACAAATGGGGTACTACATGGCTCAGTCCTCAGACCCATACTTTTCATTATCTGTATTGGTTATCTGGAGACGAATTGCCTGCATACTTTCAGAATTTGTCAATGACATGAAATTAGGGAATACAGCTCAGTCAAAGAAAAACTGCATAAAGATTCAAAGACTTGGCAAATGGACTTCCCTATAGACAAACGATATGGAAAATAATGCAATTATCCATAAAAATAGCAGGCATGAATATAGATGTCTGGTAAACCATAATTAGAATTAAGAGAAGAAAGACCTCAGAGAGATTATCAAAACTGACCTAAAATAAGAAAAACAATGACAAACTGAATGCAGTGAAGCAAACACATAGCTAAGTTTTGGGGTCAGACATTTTCTATAATATGTAACTGCTTCTCTTGCCTCAGTGAGGGAGCCTCAGGAATATATGAACATTAGCCTCAGCTGCACATGTCCACTCTCTAACTGTCACATGTAATGCACTGAGGAAAATGGCAATCATCCACAGCCAAGTCCACAGACTATTCCATGGTCTACCCTGACTGTTTCACATGCCCTGGTTCAGCCCATTCCCAGCATGTTGCTTCCTGTATATTGAATCAATCCAGTTTGGCCCACCCAATGTATGCCACTTACCCTCCTAAATGTTCAGAACCAGATAAACCAGTCTTTTTCACCCCATCTTTCCATCTTCTTGGTCTTCCCCTCCTCCTTTCCACCACCTCTGACATAATAGATCCTCTTACTCAGCAATTCTTCACTCATCCTGATTAGTCCTCTCATCAACACATCTCACATCATACACTGTCCTCAGTCATTTATTTACAAAACATCAATCCTCTTCTGTTTTGTATTATGGGTCCAAGACTCACGCTCATAAAATAAACTGTCAGGCTTACTATTCCTTCAAGCCATACTCACTTTACTCTAACACACAGTGACCCATCTTTCCACACATTCTTCAATGTAATAAGGACCTTAGCCACCCTTTCCCAACCTATAACTCACTTCATCTCCTATGGTTTCATCCACTAACAATTCCACTTCCAGGTACCTAAAGTACTCCACTTACTTCAAATTTTCCCCATTCATATTAATCTCCAACTATCCTTTTTCATCTCTCTACTGCACCTCATAACTTCACTTTTATTCACATTAACTCCCAACTTTCTTTATTCACACACTCTCCTCAACTCTATCACCAGGTTCTAGAGTTCTCTTGAGTCTGCCACGAGAACCATATCATCTACAAACAGCAATTATTCACCTCTCATTCTCCCTATCCCTGTTCCTCAGAATACTATAGACCTACCACTCACTCTTAAAACTCTTGAGTTCACCTCTCTCACCATTAAAAATTACCAAACAAGGAAAGAATCCTCGTTCTTCAGAATGCCCAGGCCCGACCTCATTGTACTTCACTGTTCAATTCTGGCCACTACACTTGATCAAACAAGTAAACCTTATGATTAAGATTTGGAGACCTAAAATTATTCTCCCTAAAAAGGACACACTCCTATAAAATCTATTGGTAATTTTCAAAATTCTGAAATTTTGGTAACAGCATTAAAAAATTTCTTTACATCATACAAAGATTCAATAACCAAAAATAAAAATAAGAAATGAAAAGGGAGATGTAAATGTAATGTGAACATAGCTTTTTCACTTAAAGAATTTTAGAACATTGAAATAAAATACCAAGAGAAGTAGTGAATGTAAAGACTATCAATACCTTCAAATCAAGGCTAGACAAATACTTCAGTGATATCGGTAGAAAGACCTGTTTCTAGAGGAAAAAACCTTATTAGTTTCTTGAAAACTGTATCTCTCTCTTTTTCCTGTATCAGATTTTAGCCTCCTTCCCAAAAAAGCCCACTGCAGTAGGAAACTGTTCTAGTTTGCACTTTCCTATAAAATTTCCAAGGCAGTATACCCTCTCCATACATTGTGAAGTTTCTTCTCACCATTTTTCCTGTAGGCTTGTAAACCAGAAGTACACTATAACAAAGTTGCAATGGACCCTTACATGCCTGGAACTCCAAGTACTTGGGATGGCTTGTAAACTAATTTGCTCTCACAGTGCTTAAAAAAAAAATGCAAATTACTACAATATGCAATATATAATAAATATCACTGTACTTGCATAATAAAAAAGGAGTTATGATTAAGAAAATACCTCTTTCTGCTTTACGATGTTGAGCAATAAGGAAATTTCTTGCCTCACCATCCTAAGCTACACTGCATATCAAGGTACCAAATATTCTTGAAAGTTTTTTAAAACAGCCATCAGCCTTTACACAACAGGCTGTAAAGTTTGGCAAATGACATGATAACATCCTATGCATACTACCCACACACTAGGCCTCATATCATTCCAGTATTCAGATCTACTAGTTAAACTTCAGCACAGGCGTTAGATTTCAGAGAAAAAAGGGAGGGTGGAGAGTACAGAGCAATGTCTCAATGAACTCTTACACCAACACAAAGAAAAATGAGAATCTTTCCTTCTTCAGAAATACTTACCATGTTTGGACACCCAAGCTAAAGCAATGGATTACGTCTTTAATTTGATTAACACAATGCCATACATGCATCCAATGTGTTTAATGCTGATCAGGCTCTATTGATGCCACATAGCATCCAACTGGAAAAAATCTGCTTAAAAATGTCTATGCAAATGCCAGTTTTACACTGTTCCATTCAGAAACGTTTTACCTAACTCTAGTAACATGGAAAATAATCATGATACAAATGTGTAAATATCGTTCATAATTACACTACTTTTCAAAGCTGCTTGACTGCCACGCTTACCATATATATTCTTGCCCTTATCAAAATACAGAGCACTTATTATACTGATTTTCACAGTGTGCTCTTCAGAAATGTTGCACTTAAAATAAGGAAAACAATCACAAGACAAATAGGTAATTACAGCTTGTAATCACACCACTTTTAACACTTGTTTGACTGACATGCTTACTATTTTCCTATTTTCATATCAGAAATGTATAGTATTTTTCTTTTCTATATTGATTTTTATACAGTTCCCTTGAGAAACATCTTCTCTAACTCATTAAAGTAATAATTTGGAAAATAATTGTGATATAAATGCATAATTATTGCTCATAATTACACTATTTACATGTTATTTAACCAAAACTTTCACCATATCCTGTATCATCATCTATTTGTCAAAATATATAATACTGATTTCAATTTAACACTGATTTTTACACAGTTCCTCTTAGAGACATCCTACCTAACTCATGAACTAATAATAATATGGAAAATAATCACAATATAACTGCATGTACATTACTCATAAGTACACCAATTATAAATGTTAACTGACCAATGCACTTAACATTTATCATCTGCTCATCAAAATTTATAGCACTTTTCATCTCACACTAATTTCTCTGAAGTCTCCTTCAGAAACATCTTATTTTAGCTAAAGCATGACCTAAAAGTATAGTCTTACTAAGAAAACCAGCGGAGGTATAGGGAGGGAAATGAGAACTCATATCTAGCTGCACTCCCATGCACCAAATATGGTAGGCCCATGCATGGAGGCACATGTGTTCGACCTCACCACCAATTTCCATGAAGAAACTCATGCTACATGATGTTACAACTAAAGCTTTCTTTACAAAAATTTCATCCTGCAAGTAAAACTGAAATGGACAAGTACTTAACATCCTTGGTTAATGTATTCAACTGTAATGGACATTGCCTGAGAACAATCACAGAAACCTATCAAGTTCAAATGACCAAAAAGCAACTCTTTAACAATAATACTGTCTATCCTTTGACTTCTTTATATATCAAAAGGGCATTGATAATAATGAATGAAAACTACATGTTAATGAGGACCAATGAAGTTATATAATCTCTTTATGAACCTATACCTTCACCTGAGATACTAATACTGTACCTATTTGAGAATTTACCAAATGCACCTGTAATGAACCACTCATTTTGCTCTATGAGGCAGGATGGGGAACTATGTACTAAGCAGAATGTAAGGAGCAACATGAACTGCTCTGCCTTTTCAGTTAAAATGACTTAATTGCCACTACTGATAAAGAGGAAAGATGACAAAGGTACAAGGATACCAACTAATATGTATACAAAACATCCATTAATCACTGCTATTGAAATCAGAAATAGATGGAAACAAGGAATGGTATTAACAAACTATATTCAGTACTGTGCAAGTCTATTAACTCACTAATTTCAGTACTGATAAGTGTTTCATTTACTTAATTTCCA
This sequence comes from Panulirus argus, assembly GCA_038088735.1. Classification (NCBI taxonomy): domain Eukaryota; kingdom Metazoa; phylum Arthropoda; class Malacostraca; order Decapoda; family Palinuridae; genus Panulirus; species Panulirus argus. Next base: position 17,368 of record JAYMFT010171105.1, read on the forward strand.
TTATTTATCATTTCACTTCATATATGATTCATATTGTGCAGGTTTACTGTATCTCACTTAATGAAAATTATTCTTATCATCAAAATATGTCTTTGGTTCAATTCACTTCTGGTGCATGGCATGCACAAAATTTGTAGTACTATGTAGCTCCTACTGCAATGCATACTTTTCCAGGTGTTTTACACTATAATCAATCTAAAATATGAATCTGGAGTGATGTGGTTTATGGGTTTGCAGGGAACAACATGCTGTCAATGGGCTGTAGAATAAAAATGTTTCTAAGGTATAACATGCTGATTCTTTATCTCAAAGGTAACTCAACCTAACCCCATATTTTCTAAGAGCACAGTACCTAACTGACCACAGTTTTGCTAACTATGAGGTCTTCTAAGGACTTAATCCCTGCAGTTGCTAAGGTACCTCTGTATTTGTTTGTTATTTGATTTTTGTTTATTGTAATTCAGATTCTTCTCTTTACTTCCATGGTTGAGGAATCATGCATTCCAATAACATAATACATTTCACAGTAATAACAAAACAAGTCCTTCAATTTGTGCAGTTGTGAAAGCAACAGTATTTACCAATTTGTACAGTTCTCAGAGGGAGTTTAACAATTCAAACTTCTGTAATGTTCAACAGCTTTTTATGCATTTGTTTACTATCAACATGCATAATTTCCTCACTTACTTTATTTCACTCAACCACTACTTTTTTTTTTAAATTTAATTGCTGTTTCTAGTGTTAGTAAGGTAGTGCCAGGAACAGATGAAGAAAAGGCCTCATTCACTTGCATCTGTTATGTAATATTCCGAAAACATAACTCGCTAGTCACAACCAGGGTCCACTGACCTTTCTATGGTTTCCCCAACTGTTTCATATGCCCTGGTTCAGTCCACTGACAGCATGATGCCCGCTGTATACCACATCACTCCAATTTAGTCTATTCCATGTAAACATTTTCACTCTCCTGCAGTTCAATCCCAAGCACTCAAAATCTTTTACACCCCATCCTTACCTTTCCACCTTGATTTCTCCCTTCCCCTTGTCCCCTCCACCTATGATACAAATATCCTCTTCATCAACTTCAGCAAACCCTCTTAGCTTTCAAAACCACATTATTCTTTTTGCCACACCTCTCTATTATCCTTTTATTACTTACTCATTAAAACCTCCTTACACCCCATACTGTTCTTAAACAGTTAATTTCCAACACATCCGTCCTCCTCCTCACATTCTAAAGTCCATGCCCTGCATCCATACAGCATCACGTGGGAACTACATGCCTTCAAACAAACCCATTCTTGCCCTCCCAGATGATAAACTCTCTCTCCACACATTCATTAATGCTCCCACAACCTTCATCTCCTTATCCACCCTATGACTCACTTCCACTTCAACAGTCCCATTTGATGCCATATCCACTCCCAGGTACCAAGAGCACTCCATTTCCTTCAAATATTCTTCTTTAAAACTCACATCCTAACTACCTGTCCCTCTGCACTGCTAAGCCTAATAACCTTGCTTTTATTCGCATTTACTTTAAACTTCCTCCTCTCACACACTCTCCCAAACAGACAATTTCAGCATTTTCTCACTCATATCTACCATCAGTTTTGTTTCAACAAACAATAACTGACTTATTTTCCAGACCCCTTCATCCCCTACAGCCCGCATACTTTTTCCAAGACCCTTGCATTTACCTCCCTCACCACCACATCTATTAACAAATTAAACAGCCATGGTGAAATCATACACCCCTACTGCAGACCCACCTTCACCTAGAACCACTCACTCTCCTGTCTAACTACTCACACACATGCCTTATACTCTTGATAAAGACTGCACTTTCCTCCCACACCATACATTATCATTCTCCACAAAGCATCTTTATCAACACAATCATGTGCTTTTACCAGATCCCTAAATGCCACATACAAAACCCTCTGCTTCTCTAAGTATTTCTTGGGCACATTCTTCAAAGCACACACCTGATCCTCACATCCTTTACCACCCCTGCAACCATATCATTTCTCTCCAAGCTGATGCTCTGTACATGCCTTCACTGAAATATATCACACAATAAAACTACAAACTAAGTCAATGACTTGGCAAACTTAATAATCAGAATGCAGCTGACCACCTCTCCTGACAACTCTGATGAGACATGTGTATGTTTAGGAAGTAGAGCAAGATTTGGTGACAAGATATCACAGCTAGATGAGTGAAGTTTTCATCAATGAGCTAATGATTATGGCACTGTTTTTAAGCAGATTTTTCAGACTTTGCTCACAAAATATTAATTTTTTTGCAAGCGTTAAGTACTGTGATTGTGATATTATTAATCCTGTGTTCTACCTCATCCATGGTATCCTGACAGCTCTGGAAATAACTATAGTATGAAGGGGAAAACATGGGAGTTTACTTTATAAAATTCTGAGGTTTAGAGAAACAGTAATGGAAGGTGAAGAACAAAAAAGTTGAGACAGGTGAAAAGAAAAAGGGATAGGTGTATACTTAACATAAGGAAAAAACATCATGCCTTGCCTGGTAACGGTTTCAATAAGACCAAAATTAAACCCTTGCATTTACCTCCCTTACCTACCCATCCATAAACATATCAAATAGCCATTGTGACATCTATCACCCCTCCAGCAGATCTACCTTCACCTGGAACCATTCATCTTCGTCTCTACCCAGTAGCACACATGCCTTACACTCTTGATGAAAACTTCTCACAGCTTCAAGTAGATTCTTTCCCACACCACATTTGTAAGACCTTTCACAAAACATCTCTATAAACCCTATCAAATGCTTTCTCCAAATCCATAAATGCCATATACAAATCCTTCTGTTTCTCTATTATTTCTGACACATATACCTTAAAGCAAACAACTAATCCACACATCCTTTACCACTCCTGAAACCACTTTTTCCCTCCCCAGTTTGATGCTCTGTATGTGCCTTCACCCTCTTAATTACAACTCTCTCACACAACTTACCAACTACACTCAGTAAACTTATACCTCTTTAGTTTGAACACTCACCTTGCCTTTAAACAATAGTACTATACATGCATTTCAACACTTCTCAGGCACCTCACCATGATTCACACATACACTGAAAAGCCTAACTAACCAACTAACAACACAGTCACCCCCTATCTTAAGAAATTCAGCTGTAATACCATCCAGTCCAGCCACATTGCTACGATTCATCTTACACAACAGTCTTAAAGAGAGGAACTAGTATGCAATCTGCAGGGGAAGAAGGGGGCCTGAGAAGAGTCAGTTGTTTGTTGCTGATGACACAGCACTGATATAATATTCAAGAGAGAAACTACAGAAGTTGGTGACTCAGTCTGGGAGTGTACATGAAAAGAGGAAGATGAGAGTAAATGTGAATCAAAGCAAAGTTATTACATTTGGCTGGGCAGAGGGACAGGTTAGATGGAGTATGTTTGAATGGAGAAAGTTTGGAGGAAGTGGAGTGATTTAGAGAACTGGGCATGGACATGGCAGCAAATGGAACCATGCAAGGATAAGTGAGTCATAGGATGGGTGAGGGGGTAGAATGTTCTGGGAGTGTCGGGGAATTTATGGAATGAGAAGTTGGTATATGGGCATTTTTGAAGGTATAGTAATCCCAGTGTTGTTGTACAGATGCGAGCCATGAGCTATACATAAGAATGTGCAGAGAAGGGTAGATGTTTAGGAAATAAAATTAATTAGAACAATATGTGGTGTGAGGTGGTTTGACTGAGTAAGTAATAATAAGATAAGAGACAGATGTGACAATAAGAAGTGTAGTTGAGAAAGATGAAGAGGATATGCTGAAATGGTTTGGACATATGGAAAGAATGAGTGAGGAGAAGCTGACAAACAGGATATATGAGTCAGAAGTAGAGGGGAACAAGGGGAAGATGGAGACCACAATGGAGATACAGGAGGATGAAAGGTATGCATGTGATAGAGTGGACTGGAGCAATGTGGTACACAAAGGGCAATGTACTGTCAATGGACTGAACCACAATATATGTATCAGCTGAGGGAAACCACCGAGAGGCTTGTAAGGCCTGTTTGTAGATGGGGAAGATGTGGTTTTAATGCATGTGAGTGAATGAGGCCTTTACTTCATCTGATCTTAGTGCTACCTTGTTGACGAAAAATCAAACAATCAGTCTTGATATGCAGGATGTAAGATGGTTTCAGATGTAATTTTAACACTCTAAGTCAGGACAACAGCACTTCCAATCATGACCTGGAAAAGGAATTTGAGCACTGCTGTCAACAGCACTCAAGCAGGCACAGAAAAAAATATCAGGCTATCCAGTCACTGTCTTTCCTACAAGAATGCAATTGTTTAAACTAAATATAATTTCAGTTAACATCTACAGTAAATGTAGTAATAGCCACAGGTAACCATGACATACTTGCCTAAATTCTTGTGCTATCTCACTTGATAAACCTACACTTCTTATCTGAGGAAATAAGACTTGTTTAAAATCTGAGGGAAACTAGCAAGCTTGAGTTGCCCACAAAAGGACTACTGTCAGAGCATTTAAAGGATTTGCTCCTCTCTTGCTTATGGTTCTTTTCTAAAGCCACATTCAAACTGCAGAACTGCTGATAGCCTTCAACATTTTCCAAACTCCAATTTTTCTACAAACATCGTGGTTTTCCACATCTATCAATTACTCTTTTCTCCTCTACCTTTCTGTGTCTTTACATGATTCCTTACTTCTAGATTTTGCCTTTCCATTTGCTTGCAAAGAAATCTTTATTCTTCAACACACTGTACCTTCTCAGTACAAATAAAGAGTGCTTACTTATAGTACCAACCATCTCAAAAGGTGAATATGCACAGTAAATATCTTATGAACTGTTGATAAGTCTCTGATACTTAAGGATGGGGGTTTAGCAAATTAAATGCCTAAGAGTAATTCTGCATCAACTATCCTACTGTGATTCTACAAATAAAAGTACCTGATTTATAAAGTTACAGAAAAAAGAATCAAGGGATAACCAAGGGATTATCATCACAAAATACCATTTTTCTTATATCAACAAAGCAAATCCTGTTAGCATGACAGGTTGGAAACCCCAGTTCTGTAAAATCAATTCTCACAAATGGTGCATACCTGTAATTGTATGCACTTGATTCATCCCAAGTAAATAGGAATACACTTAATCATAACAGAGAGATAAAATTCTGCAGGATGAATTAAAGCTTATCTAAACTGCCTAATTACAATTAACATACCAACAAAATTAAGAAAGCTAGCTAAACAGACAAATACTTAACTTACCCTTTAAAACATACAGCTAAACTTGTAAGTTCCTACCAATGTGACCAACTGGTATGTCAGAATAACTCAATGCATGAACCAAATAAAAAAATCCATAATTCAAAGCCCTAACCAGTAGATCAAGGTATGCAACTGTCTATGGTAGGGCAGGCGGAGACAAAAGAAGAAGTCTAACATTTCAAAGATAAAGAGAATCACAGATCAGAATTTTCAGTTATTTTAAAGTGCATGTAACTTTCCTTAAAGAGCTATAGGAATGCACAGATACCAATGAACTGAATTTATCTAACAGTAAGGTTAATGGGAGCTGACCCAAGAAGGGCATATATGTTCAAAATATGTCACTAAACAATCAGAAGAGCCATCAAGTTGGTTTGCACTGCTGAAGCAAATGAGGAAGACTGTGGATGGACTATTCCTCAGCGTGAGAGATATTACTCAGGATATACATAAGAAAAATCTAATATAAACATAACACATGTTCTCCTTTGCAGAAATTGGCCATCTGTTTTGTTCTTTATGCTGATTATATGATTCTTACATACCTGGAGACAACACATAAATGGTAGGAATGCCAAGAGAGCAAGGCAGACTATATCAGTCTAGGTATCATTATTAGCAAGAATGATTTGTATGAAAAGTAGAATTTCTTAAAAATCTTAAAAATTAAGTACTATCTAAATAGATTTTACATAGAAAATAGCTCTAATAGTCTCAACACATGCTTTGTGTATTTAGCAACTTATATAGAAAAATTTTTGATTAAGGGGTGATTCTGGAGAGTGTGTTGATGAGAACATACCGAGAAAAGTACATGTACAATTTCCTAAACCAAACATACTGGCTCTTGTGGGCTCTCATGGCACCCTGAAACAGAAAAAACATATACACTAGTAACCTTTGGTATGAAAAAAAAAAAAAAGCTTCTTTCTACAAAATCAGGTCCTGAATCAGTATATTCAAACTCTAAAAATAGGCAAAGTTTTAAAATGGTGTTGAAAAACCTTCCAGTATCACTCAGCTTTATTGAAGACATTCAGAATGAATACGAAGTTTCAACTTATAGTCACAAATATTACTTACATGTTCTTGGAGAGAGTATTCAATGTAAGCAAGAGTAGGCCTTTTGCCTATATAATAGTTTAAGGACCAAAGATGCTAATACACATAAGAAGCTTACCTGCAAAATAGAGTGCTGTTTACAGTCTACAGTGAAGGCACATGAAGAGAGTGCATAGCTCAAGGGGACATCAAGAAGGGAAGAGTATTTTCGGATGATATTCACTGTATCCAAGGAAAATGCTTCACAGGCTGTGGATAGAAAAATAAAAGAGCTTACCATAATCCAATAAAATATATGATGACTGGTGGGAACTGGCATTAATGATGCACAGGTGAACAAGTTAGATTAAATTGTTTTTATGAGTCACTATTCATAGCTATCAGAACCAGTCTCAAAATGAAACTAGCTTATGTAACAAATTACATCATAACCACAATTACAAAATGTTCAAAATAGCTGTATGTATTTACATGTTGGTTGCTGTTCCATGTTACATGTTACTGAAACAAAGTCCCTAGTCTTATACAGTTACGTTCATAAAAGGATGCACGGCAAATCTTTTTTATTAAAAGATTCTACAAATTTTCTATGAAAATGTTTCTAGGGCAAAATATAGCCTGCATTATAGCATCTTTCTCATGTGTGCAAGAAAGATCCTCTCCAGAAGAGATTTGACCATTTTCATCAATCAGTTTTCATGCTAATTTTTATTTGCATTTTTATACCCAAAGTGAATTAATTCTGTAGATTTCAAATTCATAAAGCTCCTTCATTCAATGTTTCAATTACTTTTTCATACTAATTCTTATTTGTATTTTATGCACAATATGAATTAATTCTGTAGATTTTAAATTCAAGACACTCCTTCATACAGTGTTTCAATTACTATCTCATAACTAAAATAGGACAAATAAAATCTATCTTTTACCAATTCAATTTACATGGAAAGGAATAAAAGCATAAAACCAAGCACCTTCTATTGGAAATGATTCTGCAAAATAAAAATCCCCACCTGCAATGCCACAGGATGACAAAGAGGTCAAATGCTTAATTCTCTACAGTAGTAGGGACAGGACAAACTTCTTTGGAGCAAGAAGTTCTTTGATGTGACTGTGCTCCAATGATAAAATGTCACTGAAGGTGACTTTTCACATGCAGGCAGAGCCCAATGCCACATCCTGTCAAAAGCTTTGGATATGTCAAGGGCAACTACACATGACTCCCCAAAATCTTTCAGGGCTGATGACCAGACATTAGCAAGACAGGTAAGAATATCACCTCTAGATCTCGCCTTACGGAAGCCATAGTGGTGATCAGAGTGAAGACTGTGAGTTTTAATGCATCTAAGGATATGGGAGATGAAGAAGGATTCAAAGACTTTGAAAACAGTAGACGTCAAAGCAATACGACGATAGTCAGAGGGGTTAGAATGGTCATCCTTCTTACGGATGGGATGTATCAACACGTGCTTCCAAGAAGGAAAAGTTTTGGTTTTTAAACAGAAAGAGAACAGAAGAGCAAGCAAAGGTGCAAGTTCAGAGGCACACATTTTCAGTAAACGGGGATGGATGCCATCAGGACCATAAGCCTTGCTTGTGTCCAGAGATAGAAGCACTTTTTGGACAATCTGAAAAGAGTGTAGTATGAAAGTAGTATAGTATAGTAGACAAATGCTAAAAAAGCTGTTTTATATGACAAACTGTTTAAGAGATGGAGCCCCATGAATGTAAAACTCCATTCCAGAACTGTACATGTACAATAAAGTACATACATCTTCCCTTCACAACTGAAATTACCTGTCTCCATATTACCATGAAATGTAATACTGTACATTATAGGAATGCACGATTCCCCAACCATGGAAGTACAGGGAAGGACCTGTATTAATGAAAAAAAATCAAGTAACAAACAAAAGTAAAGAGATCCCTTGGGAACTGTAGAGGTTATGTTTCTGGAGGACCCTGTGTTTGGCAAAAGCACAATTAAGGAGGTAAAAGACTTACAGAAAAAAAAAGGAAAGGTTAGGATGAATGACCCTTGAGAGACTTACCTTACTTCATGAATACATTTAATATACAAAGTTATAAAGAAATGATGTACAAACAGCACAGAAATGCAATAAAGAAATAATGCTGTATAGAATGATGATGTTACATCATCCCTGATGCTGTGTGTTTGACCTCCGTACTCCCACAAAGTAGCAAGCTAGTTATACTACACAAAAGGCTTCCTCATGCTTTTTTGGTAATTCACACAACTGATTCACTAACACCAAAATACCTACTAAAAGACACTGCACTTCCACCACATGGAAGGCAATCAAATAGAGTGTTTGCTCTAAAGACATCACTTTTCTTGTCCTCTTTGGGGCAGCAAACTCAAATAACTAGCTTTAGGTATAAAGACCATATTTAAGAGCACAAATAAGTTAACAAGTGATGTTTACCAAAATCTTGTAACGCATCGAGATCAAAGAGATCACTCATAAAGTTTTTCATTTTGCAAAAGTCAAAGTAAGAGAGAATTACACTGTCGAGTACAGCCAATGATGCCTTGGTGATGCAGCTATCTCACTTGTGCATTACTGTGAGCATCTTCATGAAACCAGTGTGCTGGATGCTGCCAGACTTGGCTAAAAGTTGTTTACAGTTGCTGCGATACTCAACCAACGAGCAAGAAAAACAATACAGGTATATAAAATTATATGCTGCAGTGGTAAAATGTATACATTACTTCTAGAACATATGCTTAAAACCATGGAAGATAATACCATAGTAAGAAAAGGACATATGGAGAGAATGAGTGAGGAAAGGTTGACAAAAAGGATACATGTGTCTGAGGCAGAAGGAACAGGGAGAAGTGGGAGATCAAATTGGAGGTGGAAGGATGGAGTGAAAAAGTTTCTGAGTGATTGGGTCCTGAACATGCAGGAGGGTGAAAGGCATGCATGGAATGGAGTGAACTGGAATGATGTGATATAATGGGGTTGACATGCTATCAATGGACTGAACCAGGGCACGTGAAACGTCTGGGGTAAACAATGGAATGGTTTCTGGGGCCTGGATGTGGATAGGGAGCTGTGGTTTTGGTGCATTACATATGACAGCTAGAGAATGAGTGTGAGCAGATGTGACCTTTCTCTGTCTGTTTCCTGGCGCTAACTTGCTAATGCAGGGGATAGCGATGCTGTTTCCTGAGGGGCAGGGTGGCGCTGGAAATAGAGGAATACGAGAAAGTAAGAATATGTACTTGTGCATATATGTATGTATATGTGTATGTATGTGTATGTATATATATATATCTATATATATGTATATGTATATGTATATGTATATGTAAGTGTACGTGCATGTATGTATAAATGTGTGTATATGAGTGGATGGGTCTTTCTTTATCTGTTTCCTGTCACTACCTCACTAATGCAGGGAAACAGTGATCAAGTATAATAATAACAATAACATTAACAATAATAATAATAATAATAATAATAATAATAATAATAATAATAATAATAATAATTCAAGATTATATGCTTAAAACCATGGATGTTAATACCATGGTAAGCAAAGGAATTCTATACAGTGAAAATATAAAAATCAATAGAAAATACAGATACTCACTTTCTGGTAGGTACTCTTCCTCTACTAAGTGCTGAATAGCTGAAAACAATGCTGAATGGTTTATGTGGCCACTGACACCTCCCATGTCGAAGGTCACAACCTGAGAGAAATTAATACTGCTGGTGAAAGATGGATAGGGATAAAGAGACAAAGGAGAAAAAAAAAAAATTACTCTAAGCTACCCTGCAGATGCAATGAGGAAGAGAATGGCACAGTTGTGTTGATGTTGCCATATTTGCCAATTCCTGATGAAAAATATATAGTGTCCATATAAATGTTACAGATAAAGTTACTAGTAAAGTATATTCATAAACTATTTTGTTTTCCAGGTGCCATGGTAGATGATGTTGCTGACACTGTAAATGAGGTTTGTGATGACACTAACTAAAATACACGTATTACTTGTCATGTATGTACTAACAAAGTAGAGAAAGAGAGATTGGAAGAGCGGTTGGAGAAATATCGCCCACTTCTTCAATGTTTTTGAGATAAAACTAATAATTCTATGATTTCAGGAATTCTTCTCAGGAGTGGTAGCATTTCTACATACAGTCTGGGATATTTATGAAGGATGGACTACACCTGAATGAGAGCTGCATTCTTCGGTAGGCTCTTAGCAATCTATATGTCTGTCTTGGTCAAAAGAATGCAGCCTGTGTGGAGCAGACCCATCTCCCTTTGTAAGTACCTTTCCAAATAGGTCTCTGTTTCAACTAAAAATATCTTATGTTGATGTTTGGAGTATGTGAAATAAAGTCTCAGAGTTAGTGACAACAGCATCAGAAGGAAATTATGATGTGACTGCTATTTCCTAATTTAGGTTAATCAGTGACAGAGATTTCCTCATTGATTACTCAGTTCCAGGGTAAACTCTATTTAATAAGGGTAGGGAAAAGAAAGAAGGGGGTGGTGTCCTGTTCTTTGTTAAAGCTCACTCAAATCCCGCAGTAAAAACTACTGTATCCGTTGAAAATGTCAACTTCATTTTGTAGATTTTACAGATAAATATCATAAGGAACTGACAGTAAGACTAGTTTATAGGCCTCCTGCACAGACACCAGAGGTAGAAAAATTTCCATATGATCAGTTAGCAAAAAAACTTGTAATGAACAAGATTCTATCATAGTAGGAGATTTTAACATACCAGGATCTAAATGGGAAGAATCCCTTTCCAGTATCTCTGAGTGTGGACTCTATTTAAATTTGCTTGATGGTGCCCTCATCCAATTAGTTGAGAAACCTAATCATGACAGAAAATATTACTTAGTTCTAACTCCAAATGGGGAACTCATTAATAATGTTGAAGTTTGAGAAAAGTTTGGTATAAGTGATCACCGCTTTCAACACTATGTAATAATGGTCAACAGGACGACTAGTCATCAAAAATACCCAATTTCAAACGTGCAACTTTTAATGATCTTTGCACTGCTCTTGAAAAACAAACCTGGAATGGTATGGTGAACAAAAATGACATGAATGTAGCTTGGGAAATCTTCACTTAAACCTTCAAAGCAGCAGAGGAAACATATGTGACAATGTGAAATAGACAGTGTATTTCTGAAATGAAACCAAGGGAATGGAACAGTGAAATAAAAAACTGTATGCTGTCTAAGAAAGTAGCTCATAGGAAACTCAGAGAATCCAATAACCAACATGATGAAGTAAATTGAGTATATTTGTGTAGAGAAAGTGAGAGAGTTCTACAACAAAGTAAATGTCAATATGAAGCCTATATTGCTGAAAATAACAAAAGAAACCCTAAGGAGTTGATAGGTCCATTAATTATGGAAAATGGAGACTTGGTTCAAGACAATGATGCCACAGCAAAATTATTTAATAGCATTTTTGCATCTGTATTTATGAGAGAAGAAACATCCCATGTCCTAAATCCAGTTTCATTAATAAAGAGAAGAGAACAGTCATCAAAAAACTGATATAATTGCTAAAGACATACTTTCTTCAATATGTGGAATGAAAATAAATAAAACATCAGACCCTGATAAGTTTTATCAGAGAACAACAAAAAAAGTTGAAAAATGAGATAGTCAAGCCCTTACCTGCCCTTTTCAATGAATCACTTGCTATGAGAAAAATCCCAGATGAACAGAAGTTTGCCAATGCAACACCTACATTAAAAAAAGGTAATAAGTCCTTGCCTGGATATTATCGTCCAATTAACTAAACATCTAAAGTTGGAAAATTTATGGAAACCATTGTTCGAGATAGAACTGTTCATCATTTAGGGGACCACTACTTAATAAACGATTCTCAACATGCTTTTCAATGAAATCACCCATGTCTGACAAATCTGCTTCATTTCTTTTGCTATAATCAACATGTATGACGAGTGTAAAGCAGCTGATATCATCTATCTAGATTTTTAAAAAGCTTTCTATGAGGTCCCACATCAAAGGTTACTAGCAAAATTAAGTCACATGATAATGATGGGGTTGTACTTCAGTGGACATGATGTTGGTTTACTAACTGTAAACAAAAAGTTAGGAGTAATGGTCAAGCCTCAGAATGGTTAGACGTAACAAGCAGAACACCACAAGGATCAATCTTGGAACTGGTTCTCTTTCTCATACATATTAATGATAATAATAATAGGCTGCACTGCAAGATATCAAAATTTGCTGATGATACAAAGCTGAGAAAAAATCTACAAATGAACTTGAACATCTGCAATTTCAAACTGAAACATACAAACTGATGAACTGGGCTCATGGGTGGTAAATGAATTTTAATATCATCCTAAAACTTTACAATTCATTGGTACATCCACATCTTGAGTACTGTAGTCAGTTTTGGTCACCCTACCTAAAAAGAACTAAAGAGATGATGATTCCTGGATTGACAAGCAAATTCTACAAGATCAGATTAAGCGACTTGAATCTATTTAGCTTAGAAATGAGAGGGTTAAGAGGTGATTTAAAACAAGTGTTCAAAATGATCAAAGGCTTTGATAATCTTGATCTATCAAGTTACTTAAGACTTGATTTGTCTGATTTTACTTGTAGTAATGGATAAAAACTTGGCAAATGTTTTACCACATATGAGGCGAAGTACTTTTTCTTCAATGGGATTGTTAACATATGGAACAATTTGCCAATCAGACTGGGTGAAAGCAGTACTATAGATACATTTCAGAACAGACTTGATAAATACTTCACTTCAAGCCTATAACTTTCATTATTTGCAACTCCACAGTCACAATTATTCTCTCTGAATTATCTGTATACATTCTAACTTTTACCACACTAATCTGTGAGCTTCTGATATCTTCCACTATCTCAAACAGCCTCAAAAGAACTCCATGGTCTTATGCTGTTTCAATTCCTTTGAATTCCTTTGTACAATATAATGAAAGCAAAATGACAACATTCCATTGATATGTAAGGTAAGGGAATAGATATCATGATATACATGAAAGAAACATCATTCACTCATATCTCTCTTAGCAGTAAAGCAGTAGCCCCTCCATGGGTATTAAAAGACTGATTTCACTTTTATGCTTTTTATCTCTCATTCTGTAAAGCTGAAACATCAGTAGAGGTACAGGACCTGGAATGTTTAAGGAATGGGAAAAAACTGTGGATGTCAGAGGGTTACATTTCAGTGCGAAAGTGATTATAGATGTATGCAAAACTTCAATTCAAGACTGTCCTCACACAAGCTCTTCAAAGTGTTCACATTCAACATCATGCACTATAAGCGATAAAATTTACTCAAAAATTTCGGTTAAAGTCTGGTGAATCACTTACTGACAAGTGGTTCAGTTACCTATTAACAGTAAATAATGATTTTTGTTTTCTGAATTACACTTTTCATAAATATTTTCTATTACAAACTTCTTATTACTTTTAATCTCAGGTATGCCCATGATGCATCTGATAATAATCACTAAAGAATGACAAAGATTTTTTTTTCTCTCATGCTTGTTCACCAGTTCCCATGTTAGTGAAGTAGTGCTGGGAACAGACAAAGTAAATGACTTCATTCTCTCAAATCCATTCTCTAGCTGTCAAGTGTAATGCCTCATCATTATGAAATACCTGGCTTTTCTCATAGGCTACAGCACTGAAATCATCCACAGAAAACTCTCCCTCACATCCAGTACTCTTTTTACACCTCACTCTTTCTATCACAGCAAATCTTAACTACTTTCAAATTCTATTCCATGGAGTCCCTTCTCCTTGATTTACAAACTTGTTGAAGCTGATCAATCTCCATGTCATCTTCAAAAAGAGCCGGTCTTGATTCTTTGTGACTCTCTTAACAGTGCTAGAGTATGGAGGACTATTAATGCCATGATACAAGTAATGATCTCCAAAATGAGGGGCTTGGAGCACCCCTTCCCCCTAAGGGGTGCAGTCTTTTAGTGTGAGAGCCCAAAATAATGTAAGAAGAAGCAGAGGAATTGATGATAATAATAACCAAACCAAACTACCAGACTATCACTTTATCTACCTATTTCTATGATGCCCGTTCCCTCTCAGAACTCAATTAAGGGGGTGGCCATGGCAAAAGAGTCTCCCTAACTGGTGAACTCCAGAGCTGCTCCTTAGCCTTTATTGCCCCACCCTTAACAGCCCACTGGCAGAGGACAACTCTAGGAGAGAGTTCCGGAGGTTCCTAACTAATGTTACTACTGACTACTTCTACCTAATGTTCCAGCCTACTATTTCTACCTAATGCTCCTAATTAATGTTCCTACCAATTACTACTACTAACATTTCTACCTAATGCTCCTGTCTAATATTCCTACCTACAACTTCAATCTATAGCAAAATGATATTTTGCCAAAAGGCAGGGCTAGCACATAGCACTCAACACAGAAAAATCTAGAGTTACGAAGAATGAGTTGTGGTAGGTAAGTGTTACCAAGTGTTATGTGTAACAAAGAGAGATTGTATGTTTATGGACAAAATGCCAGCAATCCACATATGGGTAAGGCAGAAAGAAAAGACAGCTACCTGGGTCAAAGGAGTGCAACTTCACAACCACTGAAGTGTTGGCTTACAACACAGCTGCCACTAACCCTCACGTACCCAGGCGGGTAGCACCTCCCTGGTCAGTGGCTGCCTATCAACTACTACCTACCATTACTCTGCTCTCCAAACTTTTCTTTTCTTCCCACATTTACTCACTCCTCACAAGCATTTCATGACATTTTGTCATCTAATAAGAGTAAAAACAAACAGGCATTCAATTAAACATCGTGGTATATGCCCCACAATTTATAGCAAATGTCACTACACACAGAAAACAAAGTAAAGGCATTGATGCTGGTGCAAAGAAACAAGGAGAAAAAAATACTGAATTTGCTGTTATCATTATAAAAAATCATTCAACATGAAGGAAAGGACATAGCAAAAACTTTGCTGAGTATGGGGGTGCTACAGTTTTAAGTCTGAAAGCTGCTGCTGGTCAACACAAAACAAGTGTCATAAACAATCAGTAATGATTACTGAAAGGCTTTTGCCAAAATAAAACAATGTCTTTACCATATCAATATCAAGGGCATGAAGGTATTGGTTGATGAGGTTGGCTGTCTTCACTGTGGGCCACATAATGTCTGGGTCATCTGGCAGGTCATCACATCTATATAAGATTATGTTTTCTCTTGACATACCCAGGAGGCGGCAGCTTGCCCACAATTCTTGGCAGCGAATCCTTCCTTGTCCATAGTAATTACCTAACAAAACTTAAACCATTCAGTAACCTAATTGAATCTGGGTGTCAAACAGAATGGTGGAGAGGGCAATACAAAAGTTATGCATGGATTATCTTACGTAACAGACTGTGGAATTAAAAAACTGAAAGAATGATGACTGAAAACTAAGAGATCTTGGTATAATGAAAAAAAATCATTGGTACAGTAAAGAACATGAGGTGATGTAGATACAGAGAAAAAATGGATTCATTAGGAATGAATAAAAAGGAAGTATCTGAGTAAGGCATTAAGATTAAGTGTAACATTACTACTCAGAATCCAAGTTCTGTAGTTTTATATTTGAATCTGCCACCAATGTCATGTCATCAGCAAACAATAACTTACTTCCCAAGCACTTACAGATTTCATACTTGCTCCTTTCTTCAAGACCCTTCCATTCACCTTCCTCACCATCCCATCCACAAACAAATTAAACAGTCATGGTGACATCATACATCCCCCTACAACAAACCTAGAATCACTTACTCTCCTCTACTTGCAAACACACCTTCCTTTCTTGATGAAAATTCTTCACTGCTCTAGCAGTTTTCCTCCCACACGATACATTCATAGCACCTTTCACAGAGCATCTCCATCAACCCTATGCAATCGTTTCACCTTGCTCTTAAATGTCACATACAAAATCCCTCTGTTTCTCTGGGTATTCTCACGTGCATTCTTCAAAGTAAACACTTGATCCACACACAAACTCCCAAAGCCACAATGTTCCTGCTCAATCTGAAACTCTGTGCATACCACTATCCTCTCAACAAGCACTCTACAATACAACTTACCATGTTCATTCAACAAATATAAACATTCAATTTTGTCCCACTTACCTTTATTTAATGCTATTACTCATGCATTTTTCTAATCCGTGGGCACCAAATCATGAGCCATACATAAATAAAAAAATCCTATCTAACCAATCAACAATACAGTCATCTCCTTTCTTGAAAACTTCAACTGCAATCCTATCCACTCCAGTCACATTTCCACAATTTATCTTATGTGAGGCTTTTACCACCTCTTCTCTTTTCATGAATCCACTTGCCAAAATTCTCTCACTTCACATACCTGTGACACAAACACTCCACATCTGCCACCTTTTCATCAAACACATTCAACAATCTTTTAAATCACCCACTCTATCTCCTATTCACCTCATCTGTGCCTTTTACCATTTCCCATTTGCCCCTTTCACCTATGCTTTGATCTGTTTTTGTTTTCCTCACATGGTAACCTCCTTCTAAAACATTTTCTTATTCTCCATGAAACCTGCTGCTACTGAATCACCCCAATTCTCATTTGCCCTCTTTTTTCAAAGTCCCTGCACCTTCTTACTGATCTGCCACTTTCTCCTGTACACTCCCAATTCTCATTTGCCCTCTTTTTTCAGTCCCTGCACCTTCCTACTGATCTGCCACTTTCTCCTGTACATCTCCCAGTCACTCACACTTGTTCCCAACAAGTAAAACTCATACATCCCTCTTTTCTCTTTCATTAACAACTCTCATCCCACCACTCACTACACTTTCTAACATACACACTTCCCATATTCTGCATGCCACACACACACACTTCTCAAACATGCCAGGATTACTCTCACCCCCCCCCTTTTTCACCCATTCCCCTAGTTACATTTACTCTCATTTTTTGCCATTCTACACTCAATCTCTCCATGTAAATCTTCACACAAGCCTCTTTCAAGGCTCACTCACTTTCACCACCCTCTTTCCCCTAATATAATTTCCTCTTTTCCAAAATCCTCAACAAACCTTCACCCTTGTGTCCAACAAGTAATGATCAGACATCCCACAAGCTGCCCCTGTCAGCACATTCACATCCAAGAGTCTCTTTTGCACACTTATCAATTAGTACATAATCCACTGCAGATCATTTAAGGTCTTTCCTACTCACCCATGTACACTTATATATGTCTCTCTATTTTGGTGAGGCTGTACCACTGAAAGGACAGTCTTGTCAAAGAACGTCTCACTTCAAAGGAGTTCATCTCACTTCAAAGGAATTCATCATATTCCTGTTCCTAAAAAACAGTCCCTGCTGCCTTTACTTTGGATTGGCCAGTCCAGTACATTTGGTGTTTGTTTGCCTAAACTTGGAATGGTAACTCTTAACTCTTATGAAAAAAATAATGGTTTTCATAGTTTTTTGTGCGCTTATTTGTTTAATAAGAGTTATGAATTTCTAAGTACTAAGGATTCACCGATCTGGTAATAAATGTATTTTCCTACATAAGGGGTCCTGGTTGTGGATAAGGGGGCTGTGGTTTCGGTGCATTACATATGTCACCTAGAGAATGGTTGTGAACAAATGAGGCCATTTCTTCATCTGTTCTTAGCACTACCTTGCCAATGTAAAAAACGACAAAAAAGTACAAAAGATGAAAAAAGATAACACATGTCTTACCAGTACTTTATAAGAAAAAATGAAGATTATTTCATGTTTCAATGCACTTATTCCTACACAAAGCAATTATTGTTTTTTCTGGGGCACTCAGGGGGAGGAAAATATCAACTGTGCAATAAAAGGGCTAAGGAAATGGAAGTTAAGGAGATATGCAGACTCTGGAAATAGTAAAAGTCAAAGTCATGGGATGATAGAGGAAAGGGTTATAATGGTCATTCTTCTTTAAAGCTCTGACTATTATGTTGCCTGCTGCTCTTGTAAGGTCCTGAGTTCAAAACACTGTAGTAAGAAACATCTGTATCAGAAATGCAAGTTGGTGCTATAAGGATTTGACTAGTTCTCAAAATACACAAAAATTTTGTTGAGTATTTTAACTTCCCTCTACCGAAGTTTCAAAGAAAACTCAGAAAACCATCTAAATTTTCATTGCTTTTATAAAATAATCAACAGCTTAAAACCCTAAAAACAAAAAGTAAGAAAACAATCTTTCATATTTTACTAACAAGTGAATAGATGGTGGTAAAAATGTTTTTAAAGTTAAGCCTTTCACATTTAGGTCTTAAAAGTTTGCAACTACTCCATTGGGATACATCTAGCACTATGATAGCAGGTATTATCTGAGTCTGATAATGCCATCCATATGTTACAATCAGCTCAATGAAACTGTAAGTATGAAGACACTGGGGCAAGAGATTTAACCACTCAAGGGGTACTATATGGTGCATACATAACACACACTCCTGGGAACTATGATATTGAAAACAAGCTGTCAGCAACGTGAGTTATTCACTTTGAGCTCTAAGTTCATTTCTCACTTGTCACAGAACCGAGCACATTTGTGCTACTGTTTAAGACATCATTTTCTTTTGGATATAAGAATTCCTGGAACACAGACAGACAAGTTTTAATCTCAATTCATTGGGCTGCATCTACACAACAATATTCACATAATGTGTGAAATACAAGTTGAGATATCTGAAAATTAGAGAAGATTTTCAAGAAAAGCTCAATTTATTAGAATCATCCAACATATTTAATGATACAGCCAATTGAAATAATACTAACATAACATCCTTTTTGAGTATATAGATTTTCATAAAATGAATTTCAATTAATGTGAATATTCATAAATGACAAAAAAATTCTCTGAAGTCTGTGAAACAAAACTAAAATTTATGAAAAACAGTACTAACCAGTGGAAAGACACAGGAGATAAACCAGAGCACCCTCCCGCTGGGTAAAGTGCAAGATGGTTGGTCCAAAGAACATGACCTCATCATCTGGGTGTGCTGTCACTACCAGAACTCTCCTTCTGCCAGCTTTTACATGGAGACAGCTTTTCTCTGAAAAAAAATGTTGCTACTTATTTCATATGGTTATAAATCATAACATTACCTTATATTATTACTCAAATGACCATGTCAATTATTATCTCAACTATTTCCAGCTTTATCAATATCATATTATGAGCCAATTCTTCATGCAGCACTGTGATTCAGCATTCTACCATATAGTAAGTAACATGCAAAGCTTATATACAGTATAGTAACTTAATGAAAAAAGATTCCAATTAAAATGACCTACAGCATTACTCTTTATCTTTTGACTGTTTCAATGTTTCTTCCTCCCCTAAAAGGAATGACATCCTTTGCAAGCACAATTGTCTCCATTAACACTTGAATTACCTATCTATCAATTATCTTTAATCCTACTCACACTTGGTGCATTAAGGGCATACCATTTGTCAGTTCATTCATACATTCTCAACTATGTATACTATGAAAAATTATGGACTTCCCTGCTAATATAAGCACTCCTTATCTGTTCACTTTACATGTTAAATTCATTCGTCAATGAGGTCAAAGCCTCCATCTACAATGCCACTTCATACATACTATAACTCCACTTCACAGAACCAAAAATACAGTTATGCATCTAGCAGCCTCATCCGGAATACCTACAACCTTCTGTGGTCTAACAATCATTTCATCTTCAGCTGTACTACCATATACCTTCTACACCAAAGTATCATGTCATGTATTCTACAAGGCCATAACATCTTAAAAGACTTTCATCCATGCCTATTTCTCATGATTTCTTTTGGAAAGTAATAACACAAGAAGAGAGGAAATCCAGCCCCCCAACTCATGCTCCTCACAGTTGCTTTTCATGACATGCTGGAGACATATCGGTAGTGGTTTCTCTTTTATTTCCGTGGATAAAGATACTTTTATATATATATATATATATATATATATATATATATATATATATATATATATATATATAAAATAAACATATACTTCTTATACATATGTTAATATCACTATTTATCTTTTTTTTTTATCATTCTCCTTTATAATACAGGTTTGCTCATAAATCCCAATTTGAATGTGCTGGAGCACTGGCCCCTCCTGAGGTGGACAGACGAGGGTTGATTAACAATGATGTTTTGCAGCATTATGGCACATCAGCTCATTACTAGTTACACTAAGATGTCTTGTCACACCAGTTCCCTGTTTGCATCTGTTGATCAGGACCCCTACCTTGGCCGGCAAATAGCCCTAATTTGACAATGTGTAACATTTAGCTTTGGTCATTTGTAAAGAATCTAGTGAGCAAAGGGCATATACATAACATGGAAGAATTGAGAGCAGCCACCTGCAAAGTGTATATAAAGATTAGCTCTCAAATGTTGGAAAGCATCCAAGTGAGCATGGTATCACACAGAACTTTCTGTAATGTTTGATGTAGCTCAGACTTCTCTAACTGACTGCTAAGGTAAGAATATTTCCTGAGATGACTGTGTTTTGAGCTCTGAATAAACAACATAATATTTCTAAGCTTATTACAACATTTTTACTTTGCTTTTTGTATTTCTGCCTCAGCTACAATCAATTAGGACTTATGGGCCTCCCTGTACAGTAATGAGACAAAGGTTTAAGTTTTTGATGTCCTGCCACTAAACACAGTGAATGTGAGCTGCTGTGTAATATGTCTACAAAATACACTTCCCACCCACAGATAGTTTCAAGGGCAATACATGGCTACGGATTATTGTGGGATCAAGCATGTGACACTCTCAGGGTGTAAGCATTACGTATCTGGTCACTAAAATGAATGTTTCTAACAGTGTGAGCACCAGTAACCCGCCTCAATGTGCCTCACGCCATCTTGAGGGAAGGATGTTCTTTCTTTACTCTTCCAGGATGCTACTCCATTTTGGGAACTTCACTTCTGAGTGCTGTACTTCCTCCACCTTTCTCAGGAGAGAAAAGGCTATACTTTTGGCTATAAAAAAAATATATATAGGTATACATGAGATTTCTAGGTGTACTGGGCACTCAGATCAGGTGGCTGCTTCCTGCAACATCTCATTCAGATCAAAACCCTATGGACCCAAAACATGGTCCTAGAATACTTCAGGGACCTTGCCAATTCCATGCTCAAGCATCTGCACATGGTAGTCAAAGCCAAAAAAGATATGACAAAGTACTAAACTGTAAGTGTGGCATCGCCTTTGAAAATGCATGGGAAGGCAGACAAGGTCTTTTGTTGATATTGTAATTACCTATCTGTACTGCACAGGGAAAAAGTTATACACTCATAGGACCCCATCTCTTGAACTTTCATCAAATTGGTTTCAGAATATAAAAGTTATGATCAGATCACCTATCACTCTTTTTTCTTCCATTATGGACAAATTCAAGGCCTCTAACCTTTCCCTGTAACTCACATAACTTAATGATGACAATATCCATGATACTTTTCCCTGGGCCTTCTCTATCAGCTCATAATTCAACAGGTTTTTGGTGTTTTCTATCTTTCTTAGAGACCTATACATTTCAAAATATGTATACAGTGCACAGCAGCCAACTCTGGAAACTAATTTAATTCAGCAGTCTATCTACTGTGCTGCACAACAAATTATTAGAGTTTTCATGTTATAGCAGCTTGGATTTTTTAGTCTTAACCAGCAAATCTTTTCTTCAAATCTATACCTAACTTGGACATCAGTGGCACACAGTACCTAGAGACTAACATGTAATTCCTCTCTGGTGACTAATACATCATCTCTTCTGATCATCACAATGCATCTAATAAAACCAGCAACTCTTTTACACATGTGTTCTTACACAATATCTTTTCATTTTGTCTCTAGTCTACTTATTTCATTTCATCTTCATAAAAGATATTGTCTTATTTAAAACCAAACCTCTATTAGTGTGATTATGCCTCATCACTCTATGATAATCATAAGTCTACTTAAAATTTGAACTGTAAAAATATAAAAAGTAAACATGTGGCATATAATAAATAACCATAAAAAAACTGGTAGGAATGTTGGCCAGTATAAGAGAAACTGCAGGTATCCAATTTGAGTACAACATACATGTAAATGCAGAAAAATTTATCAATTACTATAACTCAGGTACTGTAAAATAACAAGAAAATTAACTGGTACCTGTTTAACAGTTCAAAAATCAAAAATTCCTTATCCCAGCATGACACAGATACTCTATGGTATAAAGAAACAGACATACAATGTCAACAGATTTACTTTAACTGTAATTACAGAAAAAACTACAACACAAAAAATGCAATCAAACCTGCTTCTGTCTCTTCCTGTGACTGTTGGGGCATCCGAGAATTCCCAAGTGTAAAATATGAAAGTGTCAGCCCAATGCCAGCACAGCAGACCACCACAAGAATGGTGTCAAACATGCTGCTACACTCCAATACCCTGTAAAAATTCTCATTCAGAAACTTTTTAGTTTTTTGCGGGAGAGGGATGAAACAACAATTCATATGTTCACTGAATATAATCCCACCTCAACATGCTCAGCACTCAATTCTGTCACAGCACTCGATCCCTTCCATACAAACCATTCCATAACTAACCACCAACCCCCAAGCAGAAGTAAAAAGCTTACCCCAGCCTCAACTTTAGCAACCTCTGCTCATACATCCCTTTAGCCCTAACAAATATAACAATGACAAAACAAATACACACTGAAATAACCAGACAAGCACAAAACAACCTCTCTCCTAACCCACTAGACATACCCACATCAGAGGTCTTTCTTTGTCTGTTTCCTGGCACTACCTCGCTGATGCGGGAAACGGAGATTAAGTATAATATACATAAATAAATAAGAATATCTGAGAAACTGTAGACTTTACACAGCCATTCAAATTCCTGGGATTTTCTGAATGAAACAATAGCTAGAGCCTCAGCTTAAGGTCTCCTATAAGTTCTCTCCATATTTAATGTGTCTTACCTACTTCAATATTAATTAATCCCATATTTTCCCTAATTCAAAGAACCCTCGTTATAGCTGTCTTAACTAACAACATTCAATGAAAAGTAATGCTCAACACTATTTGCTCCAAAACCTTCATTATATCGATAAAATACAGAACAAAATCACTGAATATACAAATCTTATAGTAATGTGGAGCTACAATTGTCTTTCGACATTAGTAATTCTCCATAATTAACGAACATATTTCTTATATGTCATTGTTTACCACCAACCTTTGACTGGTAATGGTTTGTTTGTCGTGTCTATAGCAGCATTTGCAAACTTGAGGGTTAGATTTCAATGATGCACCATCTCCCACACCTCTCTTTACTCTGATTTTCTCTTCAACTTCGCCTCTTCCTCAGTTCAACAAAACAGGTCCTCTCGTCTCCCTGGTTCTTCTTGTTCTTCGTGTGTAATGTCTACAAGGTTATTAAAGATCCTGGTTAGTTTACATGTTTCAGGAATCTTAGAGAAATGGCCTTTATCACCCAAGGATCTTCTTTTGTATGTGCGGCTTATATACACGGTGGGCGGAAGATATGTCGACAACAGTGATCGCAGAGCAGACGAAAACTTTTGTAAACAAAGCGGGATACGTGACTACCGTAATCCTCGGAGGCTACGAGCCAATTGTCCCTTCATAAACTCTTCCATGTCCCTTTATCTGTCTAACAGCATCATTACTGTTAACTGTCCCTCTACACATATTTTCCTTTACTTGTTAGTACCCCTCATCTTTATTTCCCTCCTCTTCTTTAGTATTCATTTTCCTGTTAACAATGTTAAAAAAAAATCGTTTTTTATAGAATGATTTAGGTACTAATTATTCTAATGTATATGTAACTAAGTTCGAATTCTTCTACGTTGTTGCCAGTAGCTATATAGTGCTAGTAAGTCAGTTCTTTAATACTAGTGTCTTATCATTACTGGATCATTCTATTTTACTTTCGGTTAACTATATTTTTGTACTTTTCACTGTTATTGTTTACCGTGTGCCATGTATTATGAGGACTCAATTAAGAGCATTCGCCTATGCTTTGAGTGCTGACTTCTTTTAAATATACAAATAT
Organism: Panulirus argus; assembly: GCA_038088735.1. NCBI lineage: Eukaryota > Metazoa > Arthropoda > Malacostraca > Decapoda > Palinuridae > Panulirus > Panulirus argus. Next base: position 41,881 of record JAYMFT010171105.1, read on the forward strand.
GCTCATTGTTTATATATTTTTTAGAATAAATCAACTCAACACAGCTCTAATTATTGTTCATCAGTTAGTCTGTTTCATTTCTAAATTCTTACTGATGACATCTAAAACGTTTTCCTACAAGCGATCTTTAGTATCTATTTTTATGTCCTAGCTCCTTATGTTCACTTATTGCTTCTGTTATGTTTAAATTACTATTCTTTTAATCTCTGTGTTTATTCATACCTTATTCTTCCTTCTATCATCAAACATTGCCTAACTTTTTCTTAATACATTATCTCTTGTACTGCTTTATTTCATGCTGTGCTGTGTCAAGGGTACAGGAGGGGTCCCTGTGATGGCGACAACTCTGAGGTGTACTATACCCAGCCGACGCTGCCTGGATTACCCACCTTATTAACAGGCTTGTGCAACAGCGAAATCGAGCGTTTAATCCTCGCAACAACGACCACTAAAAGCAATTTCACAAAAAATGCAACGCCAAGTACGACCTGTGAAAAGGCCATTTTCCCAAACAATGTGCAGTGTTAAAAGCAGGACAGCATCGGTCAACGGTAAAACAGAATAAAAGAACCAACTGCCTGTGACAAGCGAAGGCTCTCCCCTTTCCCATGTGTAGACCAACTTAGCAGTTAGGAGGCCGCACACCAAAATAAACAACCAATATTCCAATATTTGCCAACGATTACCACAACTCGACATCAGTCCCCCCCACACACACACACACATACTTACCAACTCCATATCCCCTGAACACAGCAGAAGAATCTCAAGTAGCTTAGCACCTTAAAACCAAACGCTCAGCCACACACACACA